>JASSUY010023491.1:0-14859 GCA_032466535.1 Forpus xanthops
CTGCCCATGGCAGGGGGGTTGGAACTAGATGATCTTGAGGTCCTTTCCAACCCTAACTATTCTATGATTCTATAATTTGCCAGTAAAGTAACCACTCTATTGTCCTGCAGAGTGAATCTCTCTGAAGCAGGAGTAGAAAGATGAGAACTCCTTTCGACAGTGTACAAAAATGGAAAGCATTTGGTGGTTGGCCATTCCAAACACCCAAAGGTCCCATTTGACCATATAGAGAACTAACTTAAAGCAGGGCAACTTCCTAATGCAGGCCAGGCCTCAGCTCCATAATTCATTTTCACATAAATTATGAAAGAAAAAAAAAATCACAGTTGTATATCAAAAAACCCTATAACAGCCAAATAAAATGAAACACATGCTGGCAGGTACTCCACCAGCTACTTCTTGTTGCCAGTGTTTCCCATGTGAAAAGGGGACATGACTAGAGATGTACTATGTATATCATACAAGATGAAGGAGTCCAAGGCAAGGCCCTAAAAACAGGTAAGTTGTGCAATCTACACTACGTGTCAGGGGCAGCCACTTCTGAAAAGAAAACAGATACTTCAGGCTAGGATTAAGTCAAGGCTAAAATACCACAAAGACATGCAGTGATTGGCAACAGGAGAGTTCACTGATGGTATAACTCAGCTTATATCAGACTGTGAGTGGCTTGTTTCCTCAACGAACTTCATGTCATGTCTCTGCTAAAACCAGGAACAGTGATCATTTCAGGAAACCACAAATTTTTTTCCTTCTCACAAAAAGGAGAGGGAAGCATGCCGCATCACACAGTTCTGAGATAAGATTATAGTCAAGATTTCACCTAACCTTTTACTTATCAATATTTTCAGCTGAATTTGATTACTTTAAAATGCCATAAATCACTGACTAACACTTATGATTTTCATGTTATTTTTCCAGGAAGCTCCTTTAGTGACCAGGGAGCTGTCACAATGATTACAGACTGTACGCAAATACCATCATGATAAATGTGACATCCCCCTGAGACATGCACACTATAAGGTTCAAATCCTGATATGAAGGACCAACCCAAAGGAGGTGAAGAATTAGCTTGCTCTCCATGTTCAAGCAGACTTTCCTGCTGGGATTGAGAAAGTGGTAAGTTGTCAGGTTGACTTTGGTCATTAACAGCTGTCCCTCAGAATATGAGCAAGAAATTCAAATCACTATCACTGGAATTTGATGATGAATAACTTAGCACATGAATCCTAGTGGGGCTGCAGCTCTTTCTCTTGTATTATAAACCTAGTTAAACCTTTGATTAAGGAGTTAATAAATGAACAGCAACCTCATCATTCTCATCAGTGTAACTGCATCAGCAGCAGAGTAAACACTCTCCCATTGTATTTGAAGCTAGTAACTAGGAGTAACTAGTATTCTCCATATGACTTCTAGATAAGTTTGGCCATGGAAACTGTGCTGTTGAAGCAGTCCTTAAACACTAGTAAAGGAAACTTTTTCTCTAAATAAAAAAAAAAAAAAAACCCACAAAAAAACCCACCACCAAAACAACAACAACAAAACAAAAAACAAACAAACAAAAAAAAAAGCCACATTAAACTAGGACTAAAGCCCAAAGATCAGCCCATCTCATGACTGTCACTCAGGTTAGGGAACATGAGCCAAAGCTTACACACTGAGTTCCCCCCTAGAGTGATACCTGTTTCTTTTCAATCTATCATGACATATTTACAGCTTTGTCTCTCAGCAGTACCTACAGAGACTCCAGGGATCCACACTGGCCCGTCATGTTATTTTTCCTGTGCTACGACTGATTAGAGCCAACAAAAAATATTCAGCAAGGAATTAAAAGTCTGTCTTAATGAGCTTTCTGTCATCCCTATATATCCTGGATTAAGTTAAACATATTCTTTCCCTCCATCCCTGCTTCAGCACTGCTTCCAAATGTGCATGGTATAGAAGTAAGCTTGCATTACTACATCTGTACTAGAAAATTGAACCAGCCTGGCACTGTTCTTCATGATTACATCTACTAGTTGCAGGCAGTTCCTATTCATACAGTTTAACCCTCTTAGCCTCCAAAACAACATGGTCAGCTATCTGTTCAGAATTGGTCCCTGGCTGGAATTAATCCCTAAACAGTGCCCATAAATTATTTGGGAGAATCCTAGTTGGCCCAGATCTAAAGTCTGCCAAGGATTCTTGTAATGCTTTAAGTGTAGACAATGCAATGCCTGAGAATATTTCCTCACAGTTTTTTTAGTAGTAAAGACATTGCTGTAGAAGACAGAAAAAGAAACTCAAAGTCATTCACAATCCAATCAGTGTCTAGTGCTTCGGTTTTATAATTGCTTTTTTTTGTTTTCATTTAAACTCCTGGTCAAAACCACCTAACAACCCACCAATATCATATCCTACTGGTTTACAAAACTACTTAATGCTTCTACAAAAATCCCAATTAGCTCTAAATGTACTATCAAAATTCATTATATTGGGCACAATAATAAACGCTATGAGTACATATTACACAATCACACCCACAAGTGATACAACCCTTTAAGACCAGAAAGGGTCTATCTGTCTTTCAGACCTCCATAGAGAAAGATAAGAGAGGGAGTCTTTCCTAAGGGGGTACACAAACTGTATCATTAGCAGATCTAAAACAGAAACTGAGTTATATTAGAAAGCAAGCAAGCATTTACAGGTCTCTACTCAAGGACAGGGTTTCCCTGCTCTTGCCTGAATGTGACAGGTCCAATACTAAGGCCACTGGGTTTTGGTTATTCAAGAATGTTGAAGGCCAGGTTGGACATGGCTTTGAGCAGCCTGGTTTAGAGGATGGTGTACTGGGCTATGGCAGTTGGGGTGGAACTAGGTGATTGTTAAGATCTCTTCAACCCAAACCATTCTATGATTCCATGATTCTTCGATGGTAGTATGATTCACTTTTGATGCAGATTTAATCTGTTCCTGTTCAGTTATGCAGCCAGGCCATATCACCCCTCAGTTTCACTGTCCTTTCTCAAATAGAAACCCATACACAAGGACAGTGGCTTTAAATCCTTACAGAGTGGAAAAGGTCTACTGTGCTCAGAGGCAAAAGTCCCGCTCTCTCTCCCTGGTATCATTACATAGTAGCAATAACTCCAAAGTGTTGTGACCACATTTAGCTTTACAGAATAAAACATAACAAGCTGTCAAAATATGCATAAATAAATTAGAGTCATTATTCCAGCTTAAGATTCTGGGGACACAAACAATCCTCTTGAAGTTTGCTGTGACATATTTTGCAGTGGGAGCCAAGCATCAAAATTATGTCCTGTATACAGAGAGCTGTAAATGCATTCTGTCTTAGGGCCTGGCACCACGGCACAGAAATCAACAGGCCTGCCTTGGAATAGAAAATAAAGCAGTCTAGGGCCAATTTCCTGCCCCTGAGCACAAGTTTTATGGCACAAGCCGATGACCATATGGCTAAACTCTGTCCTTCTGCTCACTTTCCAAAGAGGAGTCCTCATCCATATTTGCCTTCTTGGAGTAGTCCTTGGCTCATGCTGATGCCTTAACCCATATCCTGACACCACTGCAGAGAGTGCTGGCTGGTGCAGTCAAAACCAAGCAACGAAACATGCTAACAGTTAAACATCACAGGTCACAACATGCCACAGCTCCTGGTCCTGTCCAGACTGCCAACACAGATATATCCTGGGACTTCTGCTAGGATATTGTCCTAAAATATGTTTATCTTTCCATGAGTGACTTCCAGTGGCGGAAAAAGAAATGCGGTAAGCAACATCCAAAAAAAGGCATGAGGAATGAAGACATATATACATTTTGTTTGTAGAAGGACATGAAAGAGCTGTACCAGGTGAGACCACAGATCCATCATATACCTCCAGCACTAACCAATGGCACAGACTTAGGAAAAACTATAAGATCAGGATAAGCTTGCAGTATTACTTCCTCAGTACACTCTCCTGCAGCACTTTATGATTCAAGGACTTCCTGAACCAAAAGTACTATCTTGGTATTTAATAGCCCTCTGAGGATTCTTCTGAAAGAAAATGAACTCTGGATTTAAATGCTGCATAATTAAGAAGTCAGTGAAAATAGGCTTTAGCAATTTGAATTATAAACAGGGAGCAAACCTATTCATTCAGAAAATGCATTTTACATCAAAAGAACATCAAAACAAGGATGAGCAAGAGTAGTGTCATTACAAGACAGCATCAAGCTGAAATCTACAATCTCTAAGAGCAAAATGGCACTGACACTCTCACAGAAGGCTTTCGTTTGGGCTCAGTGCACACAAAACCAAACCAAAACAAATTTCCCAGCATATTCAAGGCAGAACCTGCTGTGACAGAAATGAAATAAATGGCTAATAACTCAGTGGCAAAATGTAAGATCTTTCCAATTTTGCAACCAACAATTTTTATAGCAAAGCGTTTTCCTGACGTTTTTGAATATGTCCCTCTAAGGTTTTCAAAAACCACCACAGCAACTGCGTCTTTGGGTCCTGATGGGTATTTTCGAGCTACTTGCTAAATCCATATTAGGAGCTGAGGCAGCTGTGGCAGTATGAAGAACTGTTCCATTCCTGAGTGGGAAATTCCATGAGATAAAACATTCTTGCATTTTGTCCAGCAGAAATACTGTATTTCCACTGAAAATACCATACTAGTAAGCTCACTAGTGACGTTTTTTCTAGAAATAAGAAAAACTTCCGACTCTTTCTTTCTGTCTTCCCTGGTTTTTTATCCCACTTTTCCCTTCTGCTCTTCAAAGTGTGTGCAAGTTGGACAAAGCAAAAATCTAAATGCATTTTCCCCCCCAATAATAAAAAATGGATATTCGTCTACTTCTGCCTTGATGTCTGAAAACATACCAAGGGAAAACCATCCTGCTTTCAAAAACTTGTTGACCGTGGAAAGGAAAGACTCCCTAGAAACACACCTAGCACTGAAAGGTTCTTGCCTGGTCTGTGTTTACTCACAGCTCAGTCACAGCCATGCATGTGCAAACCTTAACATCTGTGATCTGACTCCTCCAAAACTTCCCTCAACCTCCATGTACATTGTAAACCTGACACAAAAGCATTCCAATATTTTTATATGGGAAATTAGAGAAAACCTACAGAAATTAATTTGGAGCAGATGACAGAGCAATTCTGACTAAGACAGAAATCAAGAAAAACGCAAAGCTTTGGGAAGGAGGTATCGTGCTGCAACGCAGAATTCCCACATTCTATACATTACCATCTGATATATATTAAACGAATGCTGCTTATTTCATTTTATTCTGTTTTGCCAAAAATTTCCTCATCTGCAAAATGGTGACAGCAGTACTGCCAAGCTCACAGGGATCCTGTGAGGACAACAAACTGCTTTGCAGTTTTCCTAACATTAGGGAAATATTAGCTGAAGGATAGGGGAGCCCATCAACATTCTATGGCCTCCTCATATGTCTGAGCACACAGGGCTTTTGGCATGCAAAGCAGTTCTGCTCCTTCTCACTTGTAAATACTGTTGTTATAGATTATCAGCTAATCAAAAGAGCAAAATACAAGCCCAAAGTTTTGCCAGTAAAGGCCATGAAGTAAAAGCAGTTGTAATCTAGCTGTGATCACTAGATATTGGTCAGAGCAACAAAAGAAACACAACATCCACAGACACACAGCAGAAGATGAGATCAATTTATCAGCCAAAGAACTCAATATAGTTACCTCTAGCTATAAACATGCTGATTGCAGTACTATTTAAATCTAGTAAATTAGATATCATTTCATCAGAACAATCTTTGCTCTGGTGCTCTACTGTGGACTGACAGGAAGTTAGGGAACCAAACATGCCACTGGGGAAAGGCCTATGATAATTTTACCTAAACCAGCATTGACGTGGCTTCCTCAAATCAATAGTCGCCTTTACATTACTTAGAACTGAATCTACTTACTTACAAAGCATTAAATTTCATTTTGTACTTCCTTGTCTCAAACCAGAACACAACCACTGTACCAATGCAAGTTATAAAAAGATACTGTTTGCAGTTACATGTGTAAGATCAAATTGTAAAGAGAGGAGTGCAGGACAAATGAATCTAATAAAATCACATCAGAACACATTTAGGTAGCAAAGCATTTAAGAAAAAGAATGGGGGGAAAATGGTGTAAAATGATCCTTCAAACTAAGCAGCAACCCCAGTAAAACAGCCATATAGCAAAGGCTCAATGGTCAGTATTAGCTTTATAGGGAAGAGAAGTATTTTTATGACATGGAAACTAAAGTGAAGGTCGCAGGTGACACAAGTCCCTCAGAAACATTGCATTTTCAAAGCAGTTTCAAACATCCTCTCGGAAGGAACTGTTTTATATGAAAATACCCCCAAGCCACTCACAACCCACAGTACTCTCCACATCTTGGAACATACATGGAAAAAAAACAAGCATCTCTACAAGATATCCCTAAAAACAGACAACACAGGAGAGGCAGCTTTACAGAAAAGCACCGTCAAGTTCCCCATTTCTTTCCCCTTCAGCCTATGCTGTGGCAGGAGGAAGGGCAGACATAATAAATATTGGAATCCCCCAAAGAACTAAGAAAGTCTTTTCTGAAAATACTGTGTGTACAAGATAATATCCTACTCCTGTCCCCTCTGGTGGTTACAGTCCTGATTACATAGGCATGCCTTATCACTGAAGACAGACAATTAAACATGGGAACGGCTGTCAGCAAATGGGCTGTGTTCTTGTGAAACCATTTCACCATTCTTCCACACACAGGAAAATATTTAGCAAGAGGTGTGCAAACTGGCCACAGATGCAAGAGTGCGATTGAAAGGTGGATATCATCTGCTGACAGCAGATCTAGTCAGAAGGATTCAGCATGAAAAATACTTCCTTTGTCCTCCAGACTTAGAAATTTCTTCCTCTGGCCTTAAAATGTTTGTTGCTTTTATTCTGAAATTTTGACTGTTTTCTAGTCACACTTCCAAAAGCAAATTGTCAAATGCAGTCACATATTGACAGTATTTCTCAGAAAAACCTATTGACCACAGCAAAACATTCCCCTGTTTGCTCACTTAGACCAAAGCATTTGAGCCATTGGAAAATACAGAAGAGAATAAAACATTCAGCATTAAAACCCACTTACCCAGTTAGTTTCTCTCTAATAGTCCTTCAAGAGCTTCTCTTCAGTGACATGAGAAACTGGAAAGTGGTCTGTCTGCAAAGAAAATACTTTTCAACTTCTTTGATGTTCTCTGGTGAGACTCCACATTACTCTATAAACCCCAGGGACATACATTGCAGTAAGGGTTGAAATTTGTCCTCATATTTTTGTACCACTAAAATCCTACATAATCCTCATTTTGAAGGCTTAAGTGAGACTTAAGCAGTACATAGCCTCGTACCAGGTCTTCTTTGTATTGGCACAAATATCACCCAGGCAAGACAATATTTGCTCAGGTGCAGTACCTTGGGTAAGAGTTAATCCCCTTCATTTCTGACACAATAGTTATTATGTACAATAACTAATAAAAGCCACTCTTGAGATCGACAACCTACACATTTTCAATTTCCTCTCCTGTACTCTATAGCCTTTCATAAGCTCCTTTGATCCTGTATAGGTGTCAATCTTTGCATGCATATAGGTCACAAGAAAGTTCATCTTATGTTAATAACCCAGTCACCTTCGGATGCATTGATTTTAAGCTGTTTCCATTTCCAAATTTCAATTTTATCATTTTATTTCAGTCACTCCATTATTCTCAAAGATACAAAGCCACAGGGACTGTGATTTTGCTTAGACTCTTTATTAAAGAGGAAAAAGTCAAGTCAAATGTCAAAGCTTCCTTCTTGCCTGACCAGTTGGAGACGTGTGAATACTGCACCCTTCCCTCTCAAGGGAAAGATGGGCTGTGTAAGGCAGGGTTTACTAGGACTCCAAAACCAGAAGCAGTATGTCTGAGACAGTGACTGGACAGAAATCACGCAAAACACAGAACAGAATCAGGTAGGCTCAGGATACCTCATGAAATCTGCACTGATGACTTCTGAGTAAAGGCAGGGGGCTGCCTGATGGAGGCACCCCTAGAAGAGCTTTGTTGAACTCAAGGGACTGCCTTGAGGTTCTGCACAGAGCACAGCAGTTCCCTCTTCTCTCTCCAGCCCCTTCATAAGGGTACAAGCTGGATGCTGCTGAAGCCTGGACTCTCCCTCCCAAAGTAAGACATCCTCAATAGTTTTTCCCCTTTTTCCCCAAACCACCAGTACTAAATCAGTGCACTGAACGTCCTCCCTTCTTTGCTGTTTTAAGCAGGACCAGATATTGCCAGAGACAGCATGCAAGGCGAGAGGGACTGGACTTGATCTTTCCTGGGAAGGCAAGCCTTATAGAAATGTTTGTTTTCACTCTGCTGCTTAACATTCCAGCTAGAGGGATGCTTCAAGAACTTGTTCCAGTGGCTTGTTTCTCCTGCTCCCTCCCATGGCAAATTGAAATCAATATTTTTAGATTCTTGTCATTCCCTTAAAGACTCAATCTCTCTCTCCCCCTGCTCCCTTTCCGAGGTCACACAAACTTTGCTTTGGACTCCAAACTATTAATTTTTCACATTACTCATTTTAGGTGTCTGAAAAGTTTTTCTTACTCATCAGCCCATAGAAGGAAGAAGTCTTTCATTATTTTATTTCTTTTTTTTTTTTTTTTGAGAAAAAGAAGAGATACGTATCTCAGCAACAGAAATGAAGACTCCATGCTATCTCAACAAGATGTCTTCCAAGACTGATTTGCAGTTCCCCCTCTTGGCACATACTTGCTGCCTTTGCTTCACGCTCACTCAGAGCCCTTTATTTCTGCAGGCACAGAAAAAATTGTGCTGAGGAAATCTGGGGTGTCTTTTCAACTAGATAAAGTGTAGGGAATTGTAGTGAAGTTGAACTAATTTCTCACAGTCCACCAACAACTGTGCCATATGTTAATGACTTTTGGTAGCCATGAGCTTAAACTACACTCTCAACTAGAGCTTAAAGGCTTCACAGCCCAGTGTCAGCCTCCAGAGCTTAGCAAGGACTCCTGTCAGCAATGCCTGGAAAAGAGATGAGCATGCAACACAGGAAGTGGCTTGTGAAGCAAGAAGCAGCCTTCCTCATTTACCAAAAGTTCCTTTTTCTACTCAACTCCTCTCCCAGCCTCCTTTGAACTAGCAGAAGAATATACCAGTGCAGGCCTACCTGTCATCAAGAAAGAATGTGCATCTGATTCCTCTATCTACCAGAGCTTTGCTCTTGGATTTCCCTAGGCTCCTGATAACCTCCTGATGTTACCGCAGCTGTTTGTTTAACAGAAACCCATAAAAATCTTGAGGTTGCCACATCGCCCTTTTCTCCTGTCCACACCCAGGACCTCCTCATCTTCTTGCATACAGTAAACAGTTCCCCACAGGGTCCACATTTATTGTGGTAACTAACAAGCCCATTAAAACTTCAGCTCTGACGGATGCTATGCTGCAAGCTTCAGTGCACTGCTGTCAGGTAAGACTTTGCTGAAGCATTCAGGCTTTACCAATAAAATAATATTTGCGTTCTCACAACCATCTACTGAAGTCTCCCAGAATGCAATGAGAAGAACTACGATGTATTTTTAAGACAGAAAAGTTTTTTTTTTTAAAAAGAAAAAGAGAATATTTCTCCCCACAGAGACTTCACCAAGTGTAAGCTTCTGTAGACAAGCTGGAAAGCATTTTGTAAAAGCACAAAGCAGATGCTGTCACAAAGCAAGTTCTGTCCAGCTCACCTATACAATTCCTTCAGTTCAGAACAAATGCGATGCAAATAGCACCATAATCAAGCATTTCTGGTTTAGCCCCTGGGTGGACAGAATACATCTGAAATCCAGATGATCTGCATTTTTTACATCAGCCAGGATCACATACAGAGCAAAACAAAGCAATTTGCAAATGCCCCTATCTTGACTGCAGGTTTGAAAAAAATGCTGAGCTGCTGTCTGCTTGTTTTTTCCTTCCTTTGCTGATGCTAAGACTCTTTAAGTCAGCAAAGAAGGTGTTCACTTGCAGCACTGCTTCATGCCCACCTGGGAAAATGTCCTACGCAATTGCTTTTACATTCATGACGTCTGTGTGAGGTATGAATCCTAATTACACACACGCGCACACACACACTGCGGACAATTGAGAATATATTCTGTGACAGACTACACCAGGCACAGTTTCTTCATTCAGTTTGCTCTCAAGCTTGGACTACTTTATAATAAATACGGTCTATGTTTACACAAATGCATTGGCATACAAAAAAAGACTACAAAGCCAAAAGAAAGAGAATGGAGATACTAGTCAATCTGTATTAACAACCTTTGTTTTAATAATACAAATATCTGAAGGCATTTCTTTGTACATACCTTTCTGTCAGTCCACAGCCTATTTCCCAATCAAAGACAATATGCTGCCCATGCAACAGCAATAAAGCTGTCATATCGCCTTTGGTTGTAACTTGCAATCTGCCCATATCCAATACTTCACTGAAAAAGAAAAGGTGCAGGCCCTAAATCTGGATGACTTGACTGGCAAAGGGCTGTGCTACCTAAAGTTCAGCTCACTTTTTTCTTGGCAAAAGCATTTAAATCCTCTAATGTAGATTTATGTCATTTTGTCTGGGTGCCTTGCCCACAGAGGCTTCAGAAATTAATCATGCTTCCTCCACAATCATGGAAACAACCCAGAGTTAGCATGAAATTACTTTTCAATTTTTTTTTCCCCTCATTTTTTCCCACTTCTTATCTCTCCTACAGAATGCCTGTCTCGGCTGAAAATAACACATACTACATTTTACTCTTATGGAGAATTTTATCTGTGATAGCCAACAAGAGTCTGCAAATAATTAAGACTTTATCATCTTCAACGTTTCTTACATTCTTTTACAGACTTTTCTGCTGTTAGGGCACCTGTAAATTCAATATCTTTAAAGAAATTTTCCTATTTCACAATTTCACAAAGTTCCAGACTCGTGATTCGCTTTAGAGATAAATGGCCAGCAAGAAACAACTCTTTTTCTTTAGCTAAGTTTCATGTTTCATTAGAAGATGCAAAACCCCCTGACAAACAGGAACTGAAAAAGAAAATATTGGAGCAGGGAGCTGTGTTTGTAGAGATGCCAGTTTAATATATGCAGAATGAAAGATATTTTATAAACCTATTAATAAAAAATATTCCCAAGCCAAACCAAGGTCAACTGAATATTTCTGTTCTCCTTTAAACAATATTAGCTTCACAACTAATTATCTCACAATTACTATTTTTCCTTGATGAACTCTGTGCTGCCTCATTCTAATGAAAGTGCTGCAAGGTAATGCAGCGGTTACATGACAATGCAAATAGGACCCATTCAATTTGCACAAAAAAAGGTTGCAAGGAGCAATTAGCACTTCATTAATATGATATAAAATGTTAATTTGCCATATATCCCAAGTGACTCAAAACTTCTTTCCATCCATATGTGCAAATAATAGATAATATGATGCAGTGTGTGTGAACTAGGTTCATGGTGCATTAGCTGGAATCCCTGTGTCAGTTTTCAGTATAATAGCTATTAGTTAATATGAACAGTAGCTCACATTTAACCTATGACAGCAGTGTTAAACGATAAAAGGATTTGTTGGAAGCGATATCTCACAATTCCACCCCTGTAAAGTTCTCCCTTCCTTGCTATCCAGAATGAAGTATTGGAAACTGTCTTCTAATCTAATTTATAAAGCAGATTGAAATGAAGTGCTGGTGGCACTCTGCTCAGCTGCTCAGCATTTTGAGAGGCAAGATCATTCCTGGTGAATCACACAGCTCAAGCATTCAAGCACGCACTGGCAGCTTCTAATGATCAAAGTATTCGACTTAAATAATTGATTTATTTATACTAGTAAAAAAGCTCCAGGGGGTTGTGAATATTATGAGATATAATCACACCACTAGGGAATCAGAGACACTCAGATGTGCCTTGTGCCTGCTAATGCCCTGCGGGTGTGATTAGGATATCACACATCAAAGGAATTTGCTCTAAAATTTTTCATATAATAAATTAATAAAAATAATTTATTTAAATAATTCCACTGATTTAATGGACAGATCTGACGCACGATGCTGTATGCAGAGAACTACAATGAAGTGTGTTGATCTAGGACAGTACAGAAGCCCTGACATTCTTCAGCTAACACCCAAGTACCAAGTTCCTCTGGCTAGCAGGTCCCCTCCGAGGAAGCTCCTCATGGCTAGAAGGTCCCCTATGAGGTATTAGCATCATCTCAAAGCTGACTGTCTGTGATGAGCATTCCCAGAGATTTTAGCCAACCTGCACTGTCTGAAGTGGAGTAAAACAGTGCTCCTTCAACAAATCCTTTCAGGAAGGGAAAAGATTAACAGTGACATACAAGGCAGTACAGCATGCTGGCACAGGAAGACAAAGCAATGCCTGCAATACCTCATGGTGTGGCTCTTCTGGTCAGATTGTTTATTCAAGTATTTTAACAGCTACTTTAATGGTACATATGGCTTGACTATTGCAGACTACAAGTATTTTACAGTCTTTAATGCACTCCTCACCATAAAAGGACCACAGGGAAGCGTTCGCATTTCAGCCATACTCGTAAGAAGCTGAGTTACATGAAGACCAACGAACTTGCTCAAAACCACCCTGACAGTTTGTGCAGATCAGGGGATTAAACTTGTACTGACTTTCTTCAGTATGCTCTTATTCCAGAAATCCACTAGCTATCCCACATGGATATTACAGCAGCAAGCAATTAACATCAAGTTATCTTTAACCTGGCGTGCTGCAAGGGAAGTATATAGATGTTCCACTTCCAGAAGTGCAATCCTTTCCTGTCCTACATCCCAGGACCTATAGGGAAGCATTTATGGCAGCAACAGGAAAAATAAGGGCATCCTTTCAGAGAATATACATGTGTAACTCATGTAGATCTTTTCAGACCTGTAGAAAGACATGAATCATAGAATCATAGAATAGTTCGGGTTGGAAAGGACCTCAAGACCATCTAGTTCCAGCCCCCCTGCCATAGGCAGGGACACCTCACACTAAACCATGTCACCCAAGGCTATGTCCAACCCGGTCTTGCACACCGCCAGTGATGGAGCATTCACAGCTTCCCTGGGCAACTCATTCCAGTGCCTCACCACCCTCACAGTGAAGAATTTCTTCCTCAGATCCAATCTAAACTTCCCCTGTTTAAGTTTGAACCCGTTACCCCTTGTCCTCTCACTACAGTCCCTCATGAAGAGTCCCTCCTCAGCTTCCCTAAAGGCCCCCTTCAGATATTGGAAGGCTGCTATGGGGTCTCCACACAGCCTTCTCTTCTCCAGGCTGAACAGCCCCAACTCTCTCATCCTATCTTCATAGGGAGATGGAAAGCAATATTTGGGGGCAACATGTGTCTTGAACAAAGTAGTACTCCAGGTGCAAAATATGATTGCTGTCCTTAGGTTGCAGAAAGAATGAGCAAATAAGACTTTTTGAACCCATGTCAACTCCCCTGGGGTCAGGCCTAGTCTGTCTTGCGTTACTTTTGTACCCTCCTAAAATATTACAAAAGAACTCCAGAACTGCAATGCTGTTTAAACAAGTCACGCAAGTTCTAAGTAAAGAAATCAACAGCAATTATAATTCCTGCAAAAGCACCAACGCTGTCACTAAAATTAGAAAGGGAGAGGCTTCAAGGGATTTGTTCTTACCTATGGGAAAAGCCTGAGACCATGTTCAACTTTTCCACACTTAATCTTCATTCCTACCCTTGTGTATCTGGCTTTGATTTTGGAACAACAAGCATTGTGTGTGCTGATCCATTATCAATTTATGCCACAGACTGCGGTAGGAGGGGCATATCACAAATCAAATGTCCACCATATCATATATGTTTTTATTGCAAGGATCAGAACTGAAATCAATTTCAAATGCACCCCAAATTCAGCCTTTAGAGAAATTCAGTGAGTTTAAAAGAAAAATTCTGCTGTCTTTGAATTTTAGGATTTGAACTGAGCCTGGAGTCATGCAGTCCACTACCAATTAGCCTGACAGTGCTACATGTAGCATGCTGGGTTGAAAACAAATGTGCACATTTTTTTATGTTAATAACCTCTTTCCCTTTCTTTACCTCATTTTCCCAATGTGCACTTAATAAATTCAGTTTGTCCTACAGTTACAGTTTCACTAGAGTGCACCACAAGGGGACATTTTTTTCCCCGAGCACTGGAGGATGAAGCACTGTCCATTTGATTGGAAGTGGCAGAGGCTCTGTGAGGGTGCAGCTCCCACATTTAGGTAGGGCTGAACCTGCCCATACAGTCTTGTAACATGACGTGTATTTGCTTTGTACTACTCACATTTGTCTTCTTCCTGGGCTCTTCATACCAATTTGCCCTTGTAGAATTCAGCTGAATACAATTACCATGAGGTATCAGAAAATGTTGGAAATAGCCTTCATATCTAGGCCCACCTTTAAAAAAGAAATACAAAACATCAGCAAATCCCTGAGATATCTTATCATTGTTGAAGACAGAATTACATCACCAACTCTGATCCCAGTTTCAAATTCTTCCTGTTTTCTGTGATTGCCAAACTGATAGCTATCTGATCTGAGGGAGTCCTGTGCTGACTGCAAAATCTCAAATGTGATCTCAGGTGAGATTATAACACAATTTAGTAATTCTGATCCTAACCATATCTCAGTATGCATCCCACAGCATGGCTTCTGTTAGTTAATACTGAGAATACGAAGAGTCTACCCTTGAAGCACACTGTCAAGTTTGCAACCAGGCAGTGAAGATCAAGGATTAACAACACAGGCTCTCAGAACTGAAGGGGGG
>JASSUY010023495.1:0-11028 GCA_032466535.1 Forpus xanthops
TTCCCCTCCTCCCTGGCAGAGCATGAAACTCAGAAAGTCCTTGGCCAGCCTAAACATTCTAAGCCATAATTATAAACGCTGGTGTTATCAGTGCTGTTCCCAAGCCGAAAATAAAAACCACAGTGCTGCACCAGCTACTACGAAAAAGAAAAAATGACTGCTGCTGCTGAACCCAGGACACATAGTTAACTGGAAAAAACTCCACCTTAATTTAGTATTATCTTTTATTCCATTAGTGTAACAATCAAGACTGCTTTATATTAGCATACCTAAAGACACAACCAAAGTTTTTATTGCTTGAAGGATTTTTGTATTTAATTTTTTAAGTAAGTGACTAGCAAAACCTTTGGGTTTATCCTGCATTTGGTTAGTTCACAATATGGCACTGAGACTTTCAACACAACTATGGGAAATTCCAAAAAAAGGTAATGAAGGATCTTACAGCTCTGCGAGTTTTAACGTCTGGCTGGAGGCACAACTGGACATCCAGCAAGTGTCAAACTTTCCTACACCAAGAAGTTTCACATGCCAGTTGACTTCTATTTTTCCTGTGCTAAATCAATAGTCATACATATTGCAATTAACAATACTTCCATGAAGTTGGTACCAGCTCTTTGCAAAATAATGTAGGCTGATTATACTGTAAATAACAATAGTTACATGAAATGTATAAGATATGTAATATATATTATAGGCCTAAATTAGGAAGTGTATATTTTTCCAATCAAATAAAAAGTTAGTTGCACCATCCTATTATTTGGTTAAAAACTCCAGATTAATCAATTTATTAAAGATAAACCCATTACGTTTATAGCACAGGAGAGTGAAGGGAGAAAGGATTATTGCATTACTGTCCTCTTAGAAAGGGATCTAGGGAACTATTGACCATTTTCTGATTTAAACTTCTTAGGTCACCTGGGACAGCTTCATGCAATCTCAGGCTCTGATATACTTTCTTGTCTCCCAAAGATGGTTATCCTCAAGATAATGTTGACTTATATTTTCAAGGGTTCAGTTCTAACATCTTAAAGCATTTTGCAGCTTAGGGTAAGAAGAACTACACAAGTATATACAGCAGGCTGAGTACTATTGTTATTACTACTGTTACTAAATACCAGTGTCAGAAAATCGACACTGCCTCCTCTCGATAATATGGCCCAGATGACAACAGATAATCTGGTAGGTATGTGAATGTAAGCCTTGTATATGGATAGGATATCAAAACTTATCTGTCCTGAGTATGTTTGCCCTATAACTGGTAACACAAACAAGAAACTAACAATGACAAAAGTTAACTTAAGGTTTCCTTACCCAAATTAAAGTAATCTGGCCATTATGAAGAGATTGCGAAGAAAAGAAGGTTAATTTTGGAAGAAGAATAGACAGTACTGGGTGCAAATTAGAGGGACTTCACACCTTGGGGTTTAGCTGTTTAGAAATTTGGTGCTTGTTCTTTAACATTTTTATGTGTCTAGTGGTGGTGCTTACATATTTCAATGCTGATAGTGTATTCTGAACGCGCAGTTCAGGATTATTACACATTTGCTGGGTAATTATGTGTGATTAATAAATCAATAACCTGCTTCAATCCCACTTCCCACTGATTACTTGTATCATACCTGGTGTTGTTCATGGTATTGACCCTTCCAACTAAAAAAATTGGAAAGGATGCAGTAGGCTGGAAAAAAAAAAAAAAAGCTTAAAAATCAAGTTGCAATTAATTGCACTTGCTCAGTTAAGCTAGGCTGTTGACAAAGATTACTGTAAAACTCCTTTTTGCTAGCTGGGATACTCCATCAACTAGTACACAGAAGAGCAAAAGACCTGTCTTGCATCTGATGTGGTATTTTTATGCTAATTTACTTTCTTAGAGCATGAACCAGTGATACAGGACAATTAACAAAGTAGTAATTCTGATATAGTATTTATGATGAACTTTTTGTCTGAAAAGATTTTGTTCCATTGTACTAGTTCTATAAACACAAAAGGAAAATGACATTTCCCTAAGCAAGATGCTCTGTGCTAGGCTTTTGGCATATGAAGCACACAATTTGCACATGACTGAGGTGAAGAGTGCTTTGGTGGTTTGGCTTCTGCCAAAGTTTGGTTTGCCCTCAAGTCTGAATGTAACATGAGCATGCATGTTGTGGAAGTCCCTCTGATATTCAACATGGGGTATAGTTATTGCCTGGACTTCCTCATAAAAGGCTCTGTTTTACAGCTGCAGTTGGAAACCTGTACAGTTATGGTGGTGTTGGGGATAGTACATGGGTTGCTGGGGAAATCTACTCACTGGCAACAGGATCTGACAGAGCTGTACAGCTTTGGGAGCATTAGTTTCTGTATGCTATGCTTTTCCACATAATGGACATACATTTCAGAGGTAGTTGCACTGATAGTCGCTATCACCCCACTTCTGAGGTACAAAATGCTTTCCAAACCACTGTAATCTTCAATTAGTAAAAAGAAAATTTTATGCTAAGATGGGTTACCTAAAACAAAAATATGGACTGGACTCACTGGGTTAAGTGCCTGTTATACACTGGCCACAGATATATAGGAGGTAATTTAGTAGTCCTTTGCAACTTCAGACTTGATGTGATAGTGAGAACAAACAGTGGTAGCATAAAGCACGGACCCAAGTATTTGCATATGAATTCTTTGCTTTTTTTGGTTGTGAACTTGAGTCAAAACTGAAATCTCTGAGACTGTTCTTTTTTTTTTTTTTTTTCACTCTCAAGATTTAGCAATTTGAAAATTGCTCCATAATAGGAATTGGGGCATTTCTATCAATCATAGCAATTACAAATTTCATCTTTTCTGGACAAGCTGATGTTTTGATTTTGTTTGAGGTGAGCTGGAATTAGTGAGGACTTGTGATAGGAAGAATAACTAAAACCCATCAATATATCTTCAATAGCTCAATCACATGAAATAACCTTGAGAGAAAAGCCAAATTTTCTGAGTTGAACAACCTATAGCAATCACAAAAAGGCTTGCTACACCCCAAGCTTAATCACAGCCAGTAGCATGAAGAGTGTTTGTGTCCACAAAAAAAAAAAAGTGGTTAGAAAAATGTATTGCAGTAGGGCTGAAGGGTATGCATGTGTGCAAATATCATGGATTACATTTGCACTGCAATTGTGTCCCTCTCATGCTCTTTTTTATTGGAACGACAAGAGCAGATGACAACTTTTGGTTTATACCAAGACCAAATTTTACAGTGATATATGTATTTTATTTGCTACCTACTGGTAAACCCAGTGCTTCAAACAGCTTATCACCTATTGGGCAGCATGTGTTGAAATCTGTTACACTAAACTCATTTGATCTTCTGGGCTTCATATTGTTCAACTAAATAACAGGTCGTCTATTACAGGCTTGTTATAGCAAGCCTGGCAGTTTTAAAAGGCATGACACAAAAAGCCCCATGACTTTAGCCATATGAATATTGCAATACATAATCACCATGAAACGCTCAGCCTGAAATATCTGCTTAGAACAAAAGTGAACATATAAAAAAGGAGAAGTTATAGTTCCACACATTTATTAGACTTATTAGAACATGAGTGATGAATTTTATGAATCAGATCATCAGGACATGCCAGGTACTTCTGCTTGTCTGAAAACCTTATTAACAGTGTATAATGCTTTCCTGTCACTTTTACAGGCTGGATCATGATAAAGTCTTGTGTAAGAATGACTCCTTCTTATTCACTAGATGTGGTTCCCAGTTTAGCTCATCTATGTATGGTTCAGCAAGATGGGTTTGTACTAATTCCTTTGCTCCAGGCAGCACAATTTGTCAGGACTTTAAAAATGAAGGATCTAGATTGCATCCCTGCTCACACCTCATCAGCATATTGTTTCCTGCAACCCAGTTCCTGGAAGAGTGTTAGATGTGAGCAAATCCACCAAGGGCAATCAAAGTGCACAGGTATTGCTCAAGGCAGAAAAGGGAAATAATTTGCCTGCCCAGATCTCTGACATCAGTGTTTAGCCTTATGTGACCTGTATTATTGGAGCTGATGTATAGGGAGGAAAAGAGACATGTCTACCTTCAAGGCCAAGTAATGATTTTTCCAGGCTAATACTTAGTCAAAGACACAATTAGGTTCATATCCTATAAAACAAACTAATTCTGTTTGGAATTACCAGGGACAAAAGATTTGGATACTCAGAATAACACTTTTACTAGACACTTTGTACTGTGACTCTACAGGAGTTCAGATTGACGATTTTATTGATTTTTTTCTTGTGAAGTTACTGGTTCAGAGCCTCTGCTGTGTGGTTCACCACATATCATTTGAATTTGGCAACGTAACTGATAGTCATATTCATCCATATTATGAGCCTATTATAAATATGAATTTTGCTCGGTTTGTGGCTGCACTTTTTTTTGGGACGTAGTTTAAGATATATCTCAAAAGTTTCCATCAGAAAAGCAAATAATGCCAGGCTGTGAGTCCACAAAGTCTTACGGGAGGGTATTTCCTTTCACAAGTAACCAGTACTAGTAAGGTACAAAGAAATTAAATTTTATGTATCATATATTTGTTCAATATAGGATTAAATTAAAAAAAATAAATTCATAATGCTTTTGGCAGCCCTGGTGTAAAAAGGAAAAAAAAAAGTCAGAAATTAAACAGACAGAAAAATATGAATGCAGCAATGCTTCACATATATACAGAGGAAAACCAAAGATTTCTGGTTGGCCTCTCTGTCTGTCAAAAGATGAAAGGATTGATTATAATGTGTAACAATGTAAGTATAATTTTTATTAATGTAAGTAGTCTTAGAAGTTAATTTTATTCCTTTTATTTATTTATTTATTTTTAACAAAGTTCAGGAGCTGGCATTGAATTCCTCCCAGGTTTTCTTCCTTGGTGTTCCATTTAACTAAAGTGAGAGATTCCATTGTATGGTTAACTAAGTAATTTAGAAATTTATTTAACTATCTGTAAGTCCATAAATGAATCCAGCATTTCCTTTGCCCTATTCCTTATTAATCTGTATGCCAGGTGCATTTTTATCTCACTTCCAGCTCCATTGAAATGAGAAAGAGGATTACTTTTTAAATTCCAGTTTGTCATCAGTGCAGCAGTCCTGGAGCATTGTTAAGTCCACCTCTCCATTTAATTTTTGTAGTCTTATTATTGCCTACTTTTGAAAACAACTTCTGTAATACCCAGGGCTGCAATATGGACCCCCATTCAAGGATTAACCAGCCTATCTTCCACTCAGCATTTTTGACAATATTAAATTGGCAACATTGTTTTGAATGTCACTTGAAGCTGGTGGAAATAAAGTGACTTTTGCTGTTCAGTACCAGAAAAATCTTACAAGGAAAGACTAGCTCTCTTTCTTGTGTTGAGATGTAAAAATAACCCTTGGATTACAATGGAAACAGAATTGTTAGAGTTATTAACATTAAAATGCATTGACAATGGGTCTTGAAAGCCTGGTTGTATTTGTAGCCAGTAATTCAGGACTCCTCCCAGGATTGTCCTGTACAGAGATCTCATTGCATTCAGGCATATCTTTAGGGATGGATGGAGAATGGAGAACGTTCATCTTTGCTGTTGCTGTTCAAATTACTTTTGGATTTTTGAGTCTGATACTAATCAGATGCTACTTTCTCCTGGTGTTTTGTACCAACATTTCTCTTGTGTGCATTTACCTGCCCATATTTCCACCTTGAATTGCTCACCTCCTGCAAAGAAATCTTCTAAAACCTGGGATCTCTTGTTAGCACTCCAGAAATAAGGTCACACTTTACAGTTTGTAGTGTTGTCCCCATAAAAGCAGAGGAGAGAAGATGACAGATAAACTTGAGGACTGGAAAGCTCAGACAATAGAAAAACCTATAAAAGAGTTGGTTGCAGCTGTTTCATGGTAACTGACGAGAGGATAGGAGCTTCCTTTACTCATGTTTCAATTCAGACAGGTAAGAGCTAGCTGGTTACATGATTCATAGTATCTGTCATTTTACTGGGCTGAGGCCATGCTGACTTGATTTTAGGAAGTTGTTTGTGTAGTATCTGTATAAAAATACAGATTTTTGACCTTTCCTTCAGGAGTTATAATACCCCCATTACAATTCAGGCTTATAAATAAGTATTTTTAAAATAAATGACTGTGGTTTCTTTTATGTGTGCATTTAACATTATTATCTGGAGGTTTTGAAGTACTTCAGGTACATAAGCAACTTCCAGTTTTGGCTTCACTTGTGTCATTGTCCACTCATCCCTATTAAGAAAGCTAAGGGTACATGCACTTCGATGTTGAGATTTTTAATAGATTTATTATTTCTGTGGTAGTTAGTACTAAAACAAGAGTCAGAGATAAGAAACTATAAGTAGTCAGGAAATTCACCTCCACGTCTTATGAAAATCCATGTATTGTTGCGCTTGCTTTGTGCATGGTTGTTCTGCTATCTGTTCTCTTTTTCAACTGTTATGCCAGAAAGGTTGATACTGGAAACACACTTCAGGGATCTAAGTCTTACCAAGGTCAATCCTGACTGTTCCTGCCAGAAACTAACTTTGCATGGCCATTTATCATTAGGTTTCTGAGGCTAGTGGGGAAGTTCTGCAGTGGGGAGTGCCCCACTTCCACCAGAAAAACCACCACCCCCCCTAAAAACAATGGTGTGTGTGGGAAAAGCACATTTTATGCCTTCTGGATTTCTCTGTTGTGACAAAAGCAGATGTGGCGAATGGCCTCAGGGGTTGTCTACCCTTGTGCAGTAAAGCTGATGGCATATACCTCCTCCTCCTGAAGCCCAGCCTCTTGCCTTTGCTGTGCGGGTGACCAGCTGTCAACTGCTTTGCCAGTCAGGCTCCCAGTGAACAATTTACCAACTGACTGTTGTGAGGATGAACTCATTTGCACAACAACCTGCCCCCCTCACTGATGTCTGTGCGGTCAGGCATCAGATCATAAAATTCCCTCCGTGAGTTGGATTTCTGTTTTCCCTTTTAATGCAATTGCATGTGTTTCAATGCTGGGATCTTTACTGGCTGCTGGCAATGTTTTCCTATAAGGGTTTGTGTCTTTGCCAAAGTCATATATGAGCATGACACAAGTTATCATCCTGAGTAAAGTTATGTATTGCATTACATAACCCCTTAAAATAAATTAAAAAAAAAGAGCAACAGCTAAAGCAGCACTTATTTTTATGAGCAGTATTTCATAGCATTAGTTCCATTTAGGCTGCAATGCTTCTCTGACACAGATGCTTAATCTGCTTTTTATTTTCAAGAGTGCCATACTAATGTCATCCAATAATTTGTATTTCAAATGTACCAGCACACCCTCCCCCAGCCCTCTGGCTAATCACTGTGCTAAAGATTGTTTTATAAAACTTTTCTTTCAAGTGCTGTAATGAATTAGCTGAGCTTTTTTTTGTTATGGTTTGGTTGTGGATTGTTTTTCTGAAAGTGGTGGGATACAACAGGACTGGCTGCTGCGTAAAGGCAGAGGGCAAGCCATCCTGCAGGTTACAATAGCTGGTATATATGCTCTAAAGGAAGAAAGCACGAAATAGCACAAATCGACTTGACTTGACTATTCACAATTTTCAATACAGTGGCTGCAAATACCATTAAGCTTTCCTCTTTCTCTACAGGTGTGCATCCCTTCACCTACCTAGGAGGTGGCAGTCAGCTGAAGCACCCTCTTTTGGGGTACTTCAGTAACTGAAGACTCCTAATGGTTTGCGTATTTCAATTTATCGTCAGTAGGAGGGAAGCAAAGCTTTGACACAGAAACAGCCATTTTCAGATCTAGCTTTTCCAGGATGCTCTTCATTTGGTCACTGAGGTCAGTGGGATGGTTAATAAAAAAAAATACTTGTCAGATTTAAATATCAGAAAAAAAAAAAAAAAAGGGATCTTTACATGTAAGTTTTTATTCATATCTAACTTCTACTGCTAAATATTTACTTACACTGTTTTTCATATTTGAAATAATTGCAGTGGTTTTAGTGCTAATGTCAACAATTAAATTGATTTAATATAGAAAATATATTTGTTCTAAAACATCTGAAATGCTTTTATTGAAAAGGCATAGTAAACAGGTTGGTATCCTCCATGTAATCAGCGAGGAAATAACTACTAATGCTATTAATCCAGGTAGACATTCATGCTTTTACACCTACTGAAAAAGGTGCGCCTTCTATTTATATTTTGGGCTGCTGATTATGGTTATAACTTCATAGAAAATGAAAGATATTACCTCCTTTCTTCAGATTAAAAGTACTGCTGTCAATTTAACGCTCAGAATCATTCTACAACAATTTTAATGAAAATATCTGAGTCTTAGTAGATATGGTGAAGAGTATTGCTAGTCTGAGCTTGATTTCACTCGTTCTTTGTGCATTACCATGTGAAATAACTGACATTCATTTGTAGTACTTCAGATGAGCTCTCTACATGCTGTACAACTATTAATATCCATTGCAGGGTGAAAGGAAGAACAAGATCACAGGCCTTAGAGTCTCTCTAAAAGCCAATATATCTTTGCTTATTCAACACAGGGACAGTTGTCAAAACTTTTACTAAACCGTGTCTATAAACCTCAGTCTTGTGTATACAGAACCTTAGAAGTAGAAAAGCTGACATATTTCCAATCTGCGGTAGGCAGTGGCAGGAAGAAGACACGGACCAGACAAATAAAAGCTCCATTCATCATTTAGATCCCAAAGTACAAAGTGACTGTGCTAAACCATCAGAATAAACGGCAGCTAGCCTAGCCTCCACACAGAACTTCATTGCTTCTGCAGTGAAGGGTTCATCTGATTTCATTAGTGTCTTGCTCAGATTTCATGTTCTGCAGCAGAGAGAAATGTTTAGCTTTCTTTGTGTGTCTGTGTATATATCTCTGTGTGTTCTTTATTTCTAGTGATGCTCATCACTGATATCTCAACATCCTTCAGTAATGCTTTATATTCCTCAGGGAACAGCATAAAGTGATGCAGAGTATTTCCACTTCAGCTCCAGGAATTAAATTCCCAAGCAAGTGTTCCCAAGAATATACATACCTTAATCGATATACTGGAGGACTGTATTCCTGGGGATAAGGCTGATGAAAAATTACATGGTGTGCAAGGCAAGGGCGTTTTATGCCTAGGCTGTTGCTAATAAAGTAACAGCATATGTCTGAAAATCCATGTCTTACTGATTTTGGGAGTCCAGTCTTCGTGATTTAAGTGTATATTTGAGTTACAGCCACAACCTGGAACTGCTTGCTGCTTCTACAAGTTCAAATGCCATCTCTAGAGCAGAATCCAGGACCCAGCACACATTTCACCCATTGGCACAGCCCTTGTACAGTTGGGCATTGACTAATCCTGTTGCATGCTCACTCACTCTTTTGGGTGTAAAGAATCTTACATCTTTTCTGCAATGGGGACAGCAGCATGATTGTCAGCTGTCACCAGGCTTCTTGTCATGTCTGGTTCCCTCTAGGCAGAAGCTTGCAGGTCAAGTAAAGCCCCAGGCACTTGCCACCTTTCATTAACATCCTCACCTGCACCTCAGGAGAGGGGGACAAAGTCAGATCCTCACATCGGGATGCACATTGATGCTGCTGGAGATGCAGAGTGAAATGATTTTGTGTTTTATGTTGACAGAATGCTCTTGAGTTTGTATTGGCCATGTTGTTCGCTTCTCTAGGCCCTGCACTGAGAAAATATTTGAAATCCAAACTGCACTATTGACAGCAGCTGGAAAAAATGGGAATGAGGCTGTGCAAGCATGCATGTGCACAGTTGCAGGGTGCTGCCCTGCACAGAAACAAGGCTGTGCTCACACTTCCCACCTCACCCTGCCACACTTCCCTCATGGGGCTGCTGAGGAGACACTTTGCTCATACTCAGCACTAACTAGGCAGAGAGTGTCACCCTCTTTCTCTGGAGAGTGGAAGTCTAAGTGATGTGCCCACTCGCACTTTGCTGTCTGGGCAGTAACAGCACCTGCAGTCCTTCCAGCATCTCTTGCCCTGCCACCCTCCCATCCCACAGCCCATGTTGGAGAGTGGCTGTGGCCTGGGTGAGGTCAAAGTCCCAGAAGCTGGGATATGACATCATACAGTGACACTGCAGTTGCACATGGTTTTTTATTTTCTGTCACGCTCCATTTTTATTCCAGACTCCCAGACTCATCTCTAGGTACGGGATTCCTTCTGGAAACAGGCCATTATGAAAAAGCATACCATTTTATTCCTTTGGGAAGCTGCATTTTGTCACTGAAACAGTGGTGTGTGGTTGTGGTGTGATCCTGACATCCTCACGGCAAAGGCAGAGCTGAAAAATTTTATGCTGAGAATCTTAGATAAAAGGACGCCGCTGCTGATGTGTAGTCAAATGTGACAATCAGAGTATTGTTTGCTACCTCCCAAACCAAAATTTAACGTCTCCTACTGAAACTGAAAGAAAAAAGGTGTAGTTATAAAAACAGCAGACCATACAAAGCTAGACAGGCACAAATGATACTTATTACAAAGAGCTTTTAGGTGTCCGAGGAAACACAGTCAATAAACTAAGTCCCTTTCAAACAATTAATAAAATGGCTTGTTTTTCAAATGAGAGCTATGCCAAATGAAATAATGCAAACTGCATGGGAAGTCTTTATTTAATATTCCTAATCACTATCTTCCCAGAGAGACAATAGAGACATCAGGCATCTGTATTAGTTAATTGGGCAAAAATATCTGCTTAGTTAAATGGATGTAATTAAAAGTAATATCTTGAGGTCTGCTGTTAAAGTCCTTTTGTTGCTTTAAAAAACTTATCTGGGACAAGTTTTCCACTGAATAGACCACTAGTCTGTTGGACAAAAACGTCTAAATAAAAAGTATCCAAGAAATCCAGAATGGATGAATCTATGGACAGAATTCAGTCAATAACAGGAAAATCTACCTTAGTTACCGAGAATCATAGAATCATAGCATAGTTTGGGTTGGAAAGGACCTTAAGATCATCTAGTTCCAACCCCCCTGCTATGGGCAGGGACACCTCCCACTAAA
>JASSUY010023499.1:0-10830 GCA_032466535.1 Forpus xanthops
AGGGACGGGAAGGGAAGGGAAGAAGAATGCTACTTGTGTTGTAGCTTCTTTGCTATATGCTTACACTCTAGTACTTCAAGAGACCTGCTCATGACACAGCTATACTTAGCTGTTGAGCAAGAAACTGGTCCCACGATGCTTCAAGACCTACCTGCATATCTAAGCTTGGCCACAGTGGGCCTACCACCAAAGCTGACTTAGTAAGGGTCTTCAAGGCTTCAATGATGATGCAACATCTGATACACAGCAGTCCTGGCATGTGACTACAGATCAATGCAAAACACATTTTCCTCTGTTAATAATTTGTTAATAAAAAATTCTTGTACCTGCTGGCAATATTCACAGAAAAAAAAAAAAACAAAAAAAACCAAAAAACCAACAAAAAACAAACTCACAAATATTTACATTTTGCCATCTGTCTTGGTTGCATCACTTTCCCACAGTCAGAAACAAAATAATTTTTTGAAACATAGCCATTTGTTTACATCTATTTCACACAGCTCTAGCCATTCAGTTTTCTTACCCACAAATTATCCTCTGCTTCTTAATTTCTAGATGTCATCTCTATTTTAAACGCCATGAAATGTTATTTACTGGTGAATCATTATTTTAGTTACAAATAGGTGGGTAATGAATATTGGAGAAAAATAGTTTAAGAGGAAGAAAGATGCTTAACACAGTCACACCACTCCAGAAATATCTAGTCCATATCATAGAAAAATTTAGACTTGAAGGTAAGGTTTTGACAAGGTCAGTAACTCCTGCAATCAAGAGGTCAAGGTTTTCAGGGAATAATGACACTGGAGACAGACAGCAAACTGCTCTGTAGACTTAACCAATCCTCTGCATTCTGCCAGTTTTCTTCAGGGACAATTTATCAGACTCATATAAACTTCAACTCTTTTTTCTTTCAGGAAGATGTCCAAGTTCAGTGAGAATTAAATCCTGAACAAAGCTTTAATTTATCTTTGCAGCAAATAAAATTGTGATGCTGCCCTTCATTTTATTTAGCAAATCTATCTGCTGAGTTCAAATCCACATCTCCCAAAAGCAATTCTTTTCTTTTTATGTGATCAATCTTTTTATGAGACCTACATTTATATAAGAGAACACAATGATATATTTAAATGTGCTTGTTTTCAAGTAAAAATACCAAAAACTTGGCTTCCCTTATAACACTACAATTTCCAAATCTATTGCCTAGAAACTGCATATCAACTCAGAGATTAATGGTACATAAATTTTAAAATAAAAATAATAATTTTTTAAAATCCTTCTTTAGAGACATTTGATTTAAATTCATCAGCCAACTCAAGCAAAAATTTGATTTCCATTTTCCTTTACTATGCTCCCACTTCCTCCATAACGCATATATACCAGGCAGGTCTGCTATACATCTTCATTCTTTTTTTTTTTCCCCTCTCCTCTTCTCTGCTTGTTCTGTGACTTAGGCTGTCAAGCTCTTGAAGCCACGTATTTTATCAGTCTGTATTTCACATAATACAGTTTCTTCTTTTTCTTGCCCCTTAGGTTTATAAGAAAGCAGGAGTGAATATTACTCTAAAGAAGGGAAATCATTTACGTTAGAAGCCATGTAGTAGAAATGTTGCAGTGGAAACCTTGGACTTATTAGATTGCTTCAAAGCTTTTGTGTGACTTTGACTAAATTTGCCCATGGCACTCCTAGTGGAAATGATACTGTGATTACTTAAGCAGCAAGTAAGTTAAGGATAGACTGAATATGTTAATTTTTAATTTCCTAGCTTCCATCATCTTGTATTTTCCACAGTTTTTATTCAAGAATATTGCAATAAGCATTGTGTGGCATTTACTGGAGCTCTCATTTCATATCTGAATTCTGCTGCATACTTCCATGGAAACATGTATATACTATTTTTCGTGTTGCATTGTCACAGGTATGCCAAGGCGCCAAAAGTGGTACAGGTTGTCTTTATAGTAGACAGGTCTCTGGAATTCCCCTCCCCAGAAGAAATTATCAGGCAACTTATGGCTGTGGTTACTTGCTGAGGTAACTCAAGAGAGGATGCCTTCAACACATGAGCGGGGGGAAGCTCAGCGTCCAGGAGCCTCAACTAAGAGTGGCAAGAGCCACCAAGGGAGCTTCGCATCCTCAATAGGACTGGCACAGGAGCTGGCAGCTCAGCTGACGTGAGCAGCTGACTCAGAGGGGTGGAACCAGGAGAAGCAGCACCAGCCCTGAGTGGGTAGAAACCTGCCTCAGGGAGCAAGAGGTGGTTTGTGCAGGCGTTTGAGCGGGATGGTGACTACTTGCCTTATGGCAAGGGCCTGGTCTGGGAGCTCTGCTCTGGCTGCCCCAGCGGTGGCCAGCGTAGGCACTCAGACAGAGCCAATAAGACGAGAGGCTGCAGTGCGGAGCTCTGAGAGTAGAGAGTGTCTGCAGTGCTCTTGTGAGCAGAGAGTGCACAATGGGCAAGCCAGCACTCGGTGCTCCCTGGTGGAAGTCCTGCAGAAGGTGGTTGAGCTGCGGGATGCTGTCAATAGGCTGAAAGATATCAAGGAAGCTGGGAAGAAGCAGCACTGCTTGTTCCAGCCCCAAACTATGCAGGGGCCTCAAAAGTCCCCTGTAGCTCATGGAGGAAAGAAAGGCTGTTTACCCAGGAAGCTGGGAAACAGTAACAAAATGAAAAACAACCAATAAAGAATGAGGGCAACTTAAAGCAAGGGACTTCCTCCTAAATCTGTTGTCCCCACCCAGAAGCGCTTTGCTGTCCTGCAGGGGGCTGATGAGGAAGCACACCCACCAGGAACAACCGGATGATGAACTGCTAAGGAAAATCTCTGCTGGTGCTGCCAAGGAAAAGCAGCTGGTCATAGTAGTAGGGGACAGTACATTGAAAGGAACAGAGGCACCCATCTGTCAGCCTGACACCATCACAAAGGAGGCGTGTTGCCCACCAGGGGCTCAGATCAGGGAAGTTGCAGAAAGGCTGCCTGCTCTAGTCCATCCCACAGACTATTACCCACTTCTAGTGATCCATGTGCTACTGATATAGATAGCAGTAGCTTGGAGAACGTAAAGAAGGACTACAGAGACCTGGGAGAGGTGGTTAGGGGCTCTGGAGCTCAGACAGTTTTTCCTTCAATTCTCCAGGATACAGGGCAGGACCTTAAAAAGCCTAGGAGGACTGACTAGATTAAAAAATGGTTAGAAGGGTGGTGGTGTAGTCAAGGGTTTGGGCACCTTGAACATGGGACTCAATTTAGTAGGCTGAGTCTACTGGGGGCTGGTGGAGCTGGTCTGACAAAGAATAGGAAGAGGTGTTATGGTAGGAGGCTTGCCAGACTGGTCAAGGATGCTTTAAACTAGATGTGTTGGGGGAGAGTTGCATCATTCCATCCCAACACATCCAGTCACTTGCCAGCACCTATTTTAAATGCTCAGAGCAATGTAGAGATATTCCATTTGCTTCAGCCAATGAGCTGGCTTCAATTGGAGCTCAGCTCAGATGCCTTTATACAAACGCCTGTAGCATGGGGAGCAAACGAGGAATTAGAGACGTGTGCGTGTCTACAAGTGTATGATACCGCAGAAACATGGTGGGATGGCTCCTATGACTGGTGTCTTGGAATGGAATGTTACAGGCTTTTTAGGAAAGACAGGCCCGGAAGGCAGGGAAAGGGAATTATTATTTATGTTAGGGATAAGCTGGAGAGAAGGACTTGAGGGTGTTGGTTGATGAGAAAATTAACATGAGCCAGCAGTGTATGCTCACACCCCAGAAAGCTAGATTTATCCTGGACTGCATCAAAAGGAGCATGACCAACAGATCAAAGGAGGTGATCCTGCCTCTCCCCTCTGGTCTTGTGAGACCTCACTTGGAGTATTGTGCACAGTTCTGGTGTCCTCGATATAAAAAGGACATGGAACTGTTGGTGTAAGTCCAGAGGATGGCCATGAGAATGATCAGGGGGCTGGAGCACCTCCCGTATGAAGATAGAATGAGAAAGTTGGGGCTGTTCAGGCTGGAGAAGAGAAGGCTGCATGGAGACCTCATAGCAGCCTTCCGGTACCTGAAGGGGGCCTATAAGGATGATGGGGAGGGACTCTTCATGAGGGACTATAGTGATAGGAGAAGGGGTAACGGTCTCAACCTTAAACAGGGGGAGTTTAGATTGGATCTGAGGAAGAAATTCTTTAGTGTAAGAGTGGTGAGGCACTAGAATGGGTTGCTTGGGGAAGTTGTGAATGCTCCATCGCTGGCAGTGTTCAAGGCCGGGTTGGACATAGCCTTGGGTGGCATGGTTTAGTGTGAGGCGTCCCTGCCCATAGCAGTGGGGTTGGAACTAGATGATCTTAATGTCCTTTCCAGCACTAACTATTCTATGATTCTGTGATTCTGCTTGTGAAAAATGGGATAAGGAGCAATCTTGCAATCTCTGGATAAAGTGTTGAACAGTCTATGGGACTTTTCACAGCCAACACTATGGTGTTGTCATGGGTTCAGCAGTAGCAGTCATTTTTTTTCCTTCTTGGTTGCTGGTGCAGCACTGTGGTTTTGATTTTGGGCCTGGGAATTGCACTGATAACACCAATGTTTTCAGTTACTTCTTGGTAATGCTTTTGTCTGACCAAGGACTTTCTGAGTCTCATGCTCTGCCAGGGAGGAGGGGAAGCCAAGAGGAAACCGAGACAGGACACTTTACCCAAACTGACCAAAAAGGTATCCTATACCATGGCACATCATGCCCAGGATGTAAAAATGGAGAGCAAGACCCGGAAGGGTGGGGGTGTACTGCTTGGTCAGGCTGAGTATAGGTGGTGAGTGATTGTATTCTTTTCCCTTGTATTTCTCTTGTCATTATTATTATTGGTGGTAGCAGTAGTGGTTTGTGTTATACCTTAGTTACTAAACTGTTCTTATCTCAGCCTATGGGAGTTGCATTCTTTTGATTCTCCTTCTCATCCCTCCAGGACTGGGGAAGAAAGAGGGGGAGAGTGAATGACTGAGCTGCATGAGAGGCTTAAACCACGTCATGTGTCTTGTCAATTTACAATGTCACACGAGTCGCTCTCTGTAGAAGAGCATTTGCTTTCTTCAGACCTCTTCTCAGACTTCCATATGGCATGTTCTTTGCTCTTTCTGGGGAATCTAGTAGCTGAACAAAGGGGCTGAAAACTGTTTCTCCCTTTCCTTTGGATGAACACAGTGTATTTGCTTTGCTCCTGTCCTGCATTCTCCTTTTGTCTGTAAGCGCTTACCCCCTTAGTCATTCCATGTCATTCCTGCATGTTGTTAAGAGACAGTAACTTTTTACTTCTATGATACTACACTGGTTTTATTTCTCTTTGTAGTGCTCCTTTTATAACTGTCTTCACTTGCTACCCACATACAGACATCTTCTCTCTTATATTCAGCATGGTGCAAATAATAATTTCCTGTCACACATTTCCTATTCAGATGTTTTTGGGGTTTGTTTTTCTTTCTGTTTCTTTTATTTTGTTTTAAGTATACAGGTATTGTCATTTTATTTTAAAAATCTGACAGACAAACTTATTTTTAAGTATACCTGACAAATACATTATTATTGGGACTACGGACATTTGATGTGAATTTTTCTTTCACTGAAGAAGACCATAAGAAATTAAAATAAGCAGTTTTCTAAAGCCCTAAGAAAAAGAACTGCATTTAAACATTGCTTTCATGTTTGGGTTTTTTTTTTTGTACCCCTTGCCTTTAAAACACTCACAACACACTTCATGTTTCTGGAGATGTCTTTTAGAGTCTTCTGCTCTCCTTGGTTCCAGAGGGAGGCAGAAGCCCTTGCAACTCCTCTACAAACAAGACACCAGTTTTTATTTTGGCTTAATGTTTTGTATTTTATCAAGCATTCCAGGAGTTTATGACAATTTAATTGGGTAGAAGATATGCTATCACACTACGAGGACATATAAATGCCAAAGCAATTTAATATCAGAGGCTACAGAGAGAAGTTGTTAAAGGGCCATGGGACCTGAACTGCCTTGAAGGAAGAGTACATTTTAGAGAGTATTATAGCTTGGTAAGGAATTTGGCTTTCATTTATCTTCCTAAAATTTAAATTTAAATTTACACTGCCAGTTCAGCAGCTTTCTACAACTTATTTCCCCCAAACAAAGTTTGAATTGCTAATAAAGATACACTGGATTTTAGATTGCTCTTTGAAATAGCAGAAAATACTGGAATGTAAAAATTTTAAGAACACTCATACTCTTAGGGAACTAGTGAGGAAAATGATAAAATACAAAGCTATTTAAATTATGACTAGAGAAGACCAAGATCTTTTGATAGTAAAACTGCCCTTTCCTGATTTTTTACAGTCATACAAAATAAACGACCATATATTTCCCAGGCTTAGCACATCTCTAACAGAAACAAAAAACTGCAAAATCTGTAGGTATTTTTTTTAGTATAAGTTAATAATTTTTTAATATATCACCTGCATTTAGTACCAGAAACATCTAATTTTTTATCTTGAAACTGATTCTTCCAGAGACAGTTGCTTAATAATCAATATTGCAAACCGCATGAAAAACATGCTAATAACCATGACAGACAAGTCAATCACTCTTGTGTCTCAAAGCTACAAAATAATAAAGTTTCAGTTTCATCCCCATGTATATATATATATGGGAGAGAGGCATCAAAGCACCACAAATGGGATCACACTGTTGCCACAGAGATGTGGAAAAATACCTGGATTTTTTAATGCAAAACTCACAAAAACACAAATTTGGAAGTTTCTGTGTGTTAAAGAGGAGGGAGACAGCATTTCATATTTCAGCAATAAAGCATTTTCCACAGAACTTTGATAGAATATGTTTAGAAGATACAATTCCAGAGGTAAAATTCTTCATTTTACATTAACAGCAGCTGATTATATATCATGAGCTTTAATTACAGATGTGAAGAGTTCCTTGATTTCAGGGTTGATGATATAAAGTCACGGCCACTCTTAACTCCAAAGTGGAAATGCAAGAATATATTATGAAATTACTCAGCTTCTCCAGAGCATATTATAGTTCTGCAGTTTGCATATTATTTAGGTACAGCCTTTGAAAATCAGCATAAGGAAAGATTTTTATGAGGCTTATTTAAAATAAATTCTAGCATACAGTGACTAGAATTTCAATTGATTTCAATGAAAGAAGTACTAACTACTATTTGGACCTGAGATTTAGAAAATGTGGAGAAGCAGAAATGGAATAGTATAGTGGAAGATGCAAAAGAGTTAACACTTTAAACTCTAATAATTCCCTCATCATAACCATGATTTACTATCTAAATGTATAATAAAATCTAAAAAAACATGTTTTGTGTGTTGTATGTCTGAAAAATATTTTGGAGAACATTTTTGTTACCAGGTTAATGTGTGTCTATTAAGATATTAAGTTTCACCTGCATTCATAGGTCTACACATTTGACTGGAAAAACATGTGCAGTATGCTTTGGATTCTAGCTGGAAAACCGCAGGTTTGTTATCTTAACACAAAATTGCTCCCAGAGTACAGATTTGTTTGCCAGGTTTAATCCACAAGTTAATTAAAATGACTGATTTAGAAAGCCCCTGAAAAAAAAAAAAAAAAAAAAAAGATGGAAGCAACAAGTCAAATCTGCCACTGTTGTTGGGACAGAAATAATCTCACTGTTACCTTAGGTAACTGGGTTTTGGCGTATCAGGAGTACTTGAATTGAGTTGTCTCAAGCGCTCATGATTTTCATGGCCATTATTCCCAGTGAGATATTTTCAAATTGGCACATTTATCTAGAGCATGTTTTGCTTAAAATTATACTAAAAAGTCTCTTATTTTAACTGTAAAATATTTTACCAGCAACCATTTGCCTGAAACATCTGAAAGAATCCTGTATTTATTTTGATGTGTATCACAGCACTTTATTGATAATAATATCACAACAATATTGCAGATAGGTCTGAAAGCCAGACCTCTTGCACAGCAGGCATTCTGCTTGATTATGTAAAACTCGTTTTCTTGCCAAAAGGTACTATATGAAAGATTCCAGAATGATTTTGCTATCACTTAGAAGTGATGAAACATCTGGTTTCTTGCATCAACTGTGTTTTTTTTTTTGAGAAGAATTTTGATCTATTTTTTTTTAAACACTGGAGAAAATTCATAATTCGATATTTCAACATTTTTTCAAGAAAAAAAAGAGAAAAAAAAGTGTAAAACCAACAGTGAGACAATTTTTCCAAAATCTGGTCAAAAATATTTCCCAAAGCTTTGGTATGTGTAGACTGTGGAGGAATTTTAAAAACCAGTAACAATAATAAAAAAAGACCACTAATAAACGACTCCCACAAAAACAAGCAAAAAACCCTAAACGCAAAGAGCAAGCTTTGCTTATGCTAAAGCATGCACATGCTTTGTAAGGCAAAACATACAAAGTATGTCTCTATACATTTGGTACAAAGAGAACCTAAACTGTACAGCCCTGGAAGACTCACCTTCCTGGAGTACTTTAAAAAAGCAGACAACAGCATTGTTCATATGCATAAACATTTCAAATATAGGTAATCATTACACATTTTGAGTGACGTCATTACCTATTTCAAAACGCAATCAGGAAGTATTTAGATACATTATTGAGAAATGAATCCTTTTCTGTGTAGATTTCCTTACAGTTTTCTCACGGTAAAAATCTGAGAAAGTTGCAAATGATTCTGAAACATATTTTTTTTTTTTTTTTTTTTGTGATAAAAGTAGTAATTACACAAGTATAATTACCTTGCTATGAAAACGATGTTAGATAACTTGGGAATCTATTTTGTTTTTATTTTCATTTTAGAGATGCTTCAAATCTTTCACCATTAGCTATCTACTCTGCACCTGGTGAAACTGATAAGAAACACTGCTGGGCAGACAGATAAGTACATGCTTCATAAAAACAAAGTAAAAACACATTGGAATTTCAAAAATGCTTGTCTTATAAATGCATTAAAAAGTTAATTCATGACCATCCTTCAGATTCTTATATAATCTAATATTACATTTAAGAAAATACTTAAATTGTAACATTAGACTTTCACAACTTTTTTTTATGCCCACAAGAACAAGTTTTGATTGCTGCAAAATCAGGTAAAACCTAAATAATCCCAAAGATTTAACTGAATCAGAATTTATCCCATAGGATTTATTAGAAACTGGAAAAAATATTTATAAATCCCTTGCCTTGGCTATTGCTTTAGAGGAGAAGATAAGAAATATAAATGTAAGTAAGGACAGTATTAATGAAGAAAAAAGCATCACAAATTTTCAATTTTTTTTTATGTTTCAAATTAATTCTGATTATTATATCTTTGAAAGCCATGGATAGTCTTACTTCTCATAAAAAATATACAACTTCTTTGAATTCTTCAAATTCGGTATTTAACGTGCATGATAATTCCTTTCTTCTTTCTCCTTCTACTTTGTTCATTTTTTTGTTTTCTGAACTTTAGCTATGCAGTGTACCAGCATCAATTTAAAACACCTTCACTTTCTCCACACCCTTAGGTGTCCAGGCAATGAAACAATACTTTGAAGAGGAAATGCTGCCAGTGGAACACATAGGCAACTGTGAATGAGTCCAGGTGACTCTCAAAATTGCAGGCATCAAAGGGCATAAGGAAAGGAAAGTCTGAGCTCAGTGTAGTCTGAAGGCCTAATTTAAAGAGACAAGTGAATTATCACAGAAAAAGCAGCTGTTACAGGTGGAATTATGAGCCGGGTAACTACAGACCAGTCAGCCTCACTTCTATGCCTATAATATCTTGGAACAAATTCTCCTGGAAGACATGCTGAGGCATATGAAAAACAGCAAGGTGCTTGGTGACAGCCAGCATGGCTTTACTATGGGGAAATCCTGCCTGACCAATCTGGTGGCCTTCTATGATGGGGCTACGGAACTGAGGGACAAGGGTAGAGCAGTTGATGTCATCTCCCTGGACTTGTGCAAAGCATTTGACACTGTCTCACATGGCATCCTTGTCTCTAAGTTGGAGAGTCATCAATTTGATAGGTGGACCACTTGGTGGATAAAGAACTGGCTGGATGGCTGCACGCAAAGTGTTGTGCTCAATGGCTCAATGTCCAGCTGGAGATCAGTAACGAGTGGTGCCCCCCAGGGATCGGTGTTGGGACCGGTCTTGTTCAACATCTTTGTCAGTGACATGGACAGTGGGATTAAGTGCACCCTCATCAAGTTTGCTGATGACACCAAGCTCTGTGGCTCGGTTGATACATTGGAGGGAAGTAATGCCATTCAGAGTGACCTTGACACACTTGTGAGGTGGGCTGATTCCAACCTCATGAAGTTTAACCATGTCAAGTGCAAGGTCCTATACCCGGGTCAGAGCAATCCCAGGCACATCTACAGGTTGGGCAGAGATGAGATTCAGAGTAGCGCTGAGGAAAAGGACTTGGAGGTGTTGGTTGATGGGAAAATGAACATGAACTGGCAGTGTGCTCCTGCAGCCCAAAAAGCCCACCGCATCCTGGGCTGCATCAAAAGGAGTGTGACCAGCAAATCGAGAGAGGTGATCCTGCCCCTCCCCTCTGCTCTCGTGAAGCCTCACTTGGAGTATTGTGTGCAGTTCTTGTGTCCTGAACATAAAAAGGACATGGAACTGCAGGAACAAGTGCAGAGGAGGGCCACGAGGATGATCAGGGGAATGGAGCACCTCCCGTATGAAGATAGGATGATAGAGTTGGGGCTGTTCATCCTGGAGAAGAAAAGGCTGCGTGGAGACCTCATAGCAGCCTTCCAGAACCTGAAAGGGGCCTATAAGGATGCTGGGAAGAGACTCTTC
>JASSUY010023499.1:23932-40232 GCA_032466535.1 Forpus xanthops
ATCTCCCCGGGACTGGGGAAGAAAGAGAGGGGAGTGAGTGAGAGAGCAGCTGCATGAGTTTGAGAGCCTCAAACCACAACAACTATATATAGCTATCCTAAAACAGGATCATTAAATACCTTTGTATTTATCATAGCCTGGTATTTACTACTTCAGATGTGAGAAACTGTATAGATTAAATGCAGTGAGACATATATTTTAGCAGACTTTTCTCCTACCCATTTTTGATGTGGTCTCTCTTGTGTTAGTTAAGGAAAGGCATTTAAATCCACAAGGCGAAAGATACAAAGGAAAGCAGGAAAATTACATTGACATGCTGTTCTGTCTTGACCAATAGAGCACAAAACTTCTACAGTATTTTTTATTATAGCTGAGGAGTTTCCTTGTTATTAAAGAAAAAAACTTATCATTTTCTTTTACATACCCTACCAAGTTACCCCATAATGATTCTTTACTTCTAGGAAAAGAAGGGGAAATTATTTACACACTACCATATAATGTCATATATTTGAACATATTTGACACCCTTCATGTAGAAATGAAGTGTATCAAATCAGTTCAACACTCTCCTTATTTATTATCTATAAAAGTTTGGGTATAATTTTTTTTCCTGCACCAAATGATTTTAATATGGGTAGTTTCATGGATGTTGGAACTTTCAGAATAATTTAATACTTAAAATTATATAGATATTATAATATTCCCACAAGCCATGAATAATAAGTAAACATTTTGTGTACCTTAAACATAAATGGAAAGCTAACATTATACCTTTAACTAAAAGTTACTTTAATTTTTCATTGTAATACATTCCACTATTTCAGTTAAAACCAGAAAAATTATTGTGCATTTTTTTCAGTTAATTAACAAGCAGAAATCTTGACGAACAGCAGGTATTTTTATGTTACCCATGAACAGCTCTATCTACTGTGCATGTTTATTTCTATTATCTTCCAAAAAAATCTATGAGCAGAAAGCAGCTGCATGCTGGGTTATTGACAGGATTAAAAGAAGCACACAGATAAAAGAAAACAATGTGCTTAGGGAAATATCTCTTTTTGCCTATAAAATATAAATCACATTCATAATTGGAATGTGCTTTGGGATTTCTGTTCTTCCTACGCCACACAAATAAATGCAGTGCTACTGCATTTCTTGAATTGAAAAGAAAAAAAAGTATTTTTAAAATAAACATAAAAACATGTTCTTGATTTTTCCTTTACCTATGCTTTATGGCACAATGTCACTGAGATAGATACTGTATTTGCTTCTCAAAGCAAGTTCTATAATATCAGAAATGCATGAACTTTTCAAAGCATCATCAAAGAGGCCATAGTACATCTGGACAGATAGAGAGACATGCAGAGCTAAGGTAAATCTGTGCAGACACCTCCAGAAAAAGTTTGTTTCATTTCTCACACAAGTGTTTAATGATTTATTTGTTTACATTTATAACACCTCTCATTAAAATCAAAATCATCTTCACTGAACAACGGAATTCTCACTTAAGCTAATACTGACTCAGTAACTTCATGGAAGCAATGTGAAACAATGTGCCCTAAGAGCAGCATCTGGATCCAGGAGTATATTTTCCTGGGTGCCTTCTATTACTTGTGAACCAAGTCATTGCTACTTTTATTATCCCTCTTTTACTAAGCAAGTTGTGCATTCTCTTCTGCAGAGCTCCATAGCATTGAAGATAGCTGCTGCCTCTCCATGCTGGGGGCATGACAGCCTGCTGGAGAGGGCACTGGAAAGTGTTGGCTTCAATTATTTTAAACCAAAGAGGGAAATGAACTTGAACGTAACCTATTTCAGAGTAATGTTTCAACTGGTGAAGTATAATGCTTAAGCCCCACAGAGCTATCACTGCTACTGACTGCCTGCTGTTTTTCAGAAGAGTAGGTCCATCTGAGCTTCCAGAAAAGAAGAAAAGGCTCAGCTGTGTTCCTTTGAAAGGGGGATCAGAAAGAGAGGTGACTATTGGACAAGTAAGCCACAGAGATGGACAACAGTTAAGACTCCATCCTGTCCTCAGTATGTCCCTGCTGGATGGCTATAAGTAGATTCCCCCTTTAGCAGCCTGAGTTCTCTGTGGGCTCTTTTATCACCTATAACTTTCTCTGTGTATTGTACATGGATCCCATGATTCAAACAAAGGGCTCTACATTTCAGACAGCTCCTCCATTACTATCCTTTTCCTTTGTTTCTGTGTCTTTTCTTTCAAATGTCCATTTCAAGTTTTGACTGCAGGAACATGCTGCAATTCCACATTGTTAGAAACATATCAATATTTTTAAGAAAAATAAAATATAACTTTAAGTGGTTTATAACATAGTTGTAGAAACTGAGCTTCAGCAGAAACATTATATATATATGGCCTGCTTAGCCCAAGGGTAACACAATGTTCAGTAAAGCAGAATGTATTTTTTCCTTCACAGAATGTGTTTAAGTATATGTAGTGAGATTTTTGAGGTCATAAAAAATGAAGAAGTGCAGTTACCAGAATACCTAGTAAGTCTGTCCACCACAGTTTGCTGATACCCTCAACCTTGAACTAAAATAATCCAAGTCATTTTCCTAACAAAGCCACCCAGTAGTGCAAACTAATCCTAAATGCAATGGACTGTTCACTGAGATTGCCAAATATATGTGATCTTAAACAGATTTTATATAAGGAGTGTAAAGCAGAAAAATAACTAGCTAAAAATAAAATACAGTATGTTCCCATATCAGGCTTTCAAGGATTTTCATACTGAACTGACATTATGAGTTGCTGTTTAATTCTGGATTGGAAGAAATGGATCCCTAGAAAGTCTATTTTAACCCTGAGAGAATTCTCCCATTAAAAAAAATTAAGGGGAAATCAGTAGGCAGTTTTCCTCAGACTCCCCCAGCTGTATAGTGCATGGTGATATTATCAACATAAACCCTTCTAAAAGTTCCGGGCATTACTGATGAATTTAGGATTCTGCAGGACAGGGGATCTGGGCAACCCAGAAAATCTAAATCATTCTACAGTCCAGTGGGTTTATGACAAATGTTAGGAAAACCCACTTTTTCAGCTGTGCAGCTGGCTGTTTCTCCTTACTTTTGATTTTGCAGAAGTGTTTCTACACATATCCAACACAATCCTGCTTCTGTCATAAAAGAAACTTGTCTGAGATGATTCCATTCTTAGTGCCTTATCGTTACTTCCCTGGTTCTCACCAGCACCAGCCTCTTACTCTGTTCCCTCTTGTATTTTTCACTTTCAGAAATCTCCCAAGGAGCACTGTAAGGTACTGGCCAGAGGGGACTAAACAGGAGCAGGCAGAATAGAAATGTCTGTATGAAAGCCTTTTATGACAGCCTGTTACTTCTAGGCCTATTCTACAAAAGTAGAGATGGAGTCTAAAATGCGATATAAATAATTGATCTGAAGACATCTCTGGCATGTGAAACTCAAGTTTCACACTGAATTGGTCACTTTCAATGTTTACAGAGAAATATCAGCATTCTAAACAAGAGCATCTGACATCAACATGACATAACCTTTCTACTTTCTTGTTTTTGGGGTGGTGATACCAAAGAAGCCTAAGACTACAAAGAGTTGTGACATCAATATTCAAGGTATAAATTCTAAGAGTCAATATATAATTTAGTGTCATAGGTCCAGCAGCAGCAGTCATTTTTTCTCTTTTTCATAGTAGCTGGTGCAGCACTGTGGTTTTGGTTTTTGCCTTGGGAACAGTGCTGATAGCACCAGTGTTTACAGTTATGGCTTAGAATGTTTAGACTGACAGAGAATTTTCTGAGTTTCATGCTCTGCCAGGGAGGAGGAGAAGCCAGGAGGAAGCTGGGAGGAAGCAGAGACAGGACATCTGACCCAAACTGACCAAAGAGGTATTCCATACCACAGCACGTCATGTCCAGAATGGAGAGACGGAGAGCAGAGACCCAGAAGGGGGAGGGGGGTGCACTACATGGCGTGGCTTGGTATCAGGTGAAGATCTGTTGTATTCTTTTTCCTTGTAGTTTCTCTTGTATTATTATCAGTGGTAGCGGTACTGATTCATGTTATACTTTAGTTACTAAACTGTTCTTACCTCAACCTGTGGGAGTTGAATTCTTTTGATTCTCCTCACCATCCCCCCGGGACCGGGGAAGAAAGAGAGGGGAGTGAGTGAGCGAGTGACTTTGTGATTTTGAGGACCTTAAACCATGACATTTAGGATTATATTTTGAACTCCGTTGTTAGCATACCATTCTGTGCCTGTCACACTCTCTTTAGGTGGTGGTGGTGTGGCAATAGGGAAGCCTAGTGGCACTGGATTTGAAGCTTTGCAGGAATCAGGACAGTGAAGCTGTGTGATGAAGCAAGAGGTTTTATTCTACTCTTAGGAATCTGACAAAAATGGCTTTTCTTTACACAATTTAATCAATTAGTACTGATCACAAAATAAAAAACTCCACCTGGAAATTGAAAAAAAAATAATTACTAATCATCTCAGAAAATAAGGAATCAGTGTGCAATGCCCTGAAGGTAACTTAAGGGTAGGCCCTGGAATAAGTTTGAACTAATGTGCATAGGTCAGAGGTAATAGCATTTCTTTGAGTACCTAACTGGAAGATAGTTTGAAATAATGACAACAAAGTGCTAACTTTTCTGATTCCTAGCAGGACTTGTTGCCTTTTGTGGAACACAGGGGTTATCTCTGTGAGAAGAGGTTAGGCGCTGACCTGTGCCAGACAAAGCCTGACTATAGCAAAGCCCATCAGCAAAGCTGGAAGTGCCTCTGAGAAAACATACTTAGAAAAGGGAAAAAAATGAGGGACAAGTGGAGGAGAAGGGAAACAAACAAACAAAAAAAAGGTGATGAACAGCAGAGCTAACATCAAGGTCAGAGGAAGTGCTCCCAGTGCTGGAGCAGGTATTTCCTTCATCACACAGAGGATTCCACACTGGAGCAAGTGGATATTCCCAAAGGAACTGTGGCCCGTGAAAAACCCACACTGGAGCCGATTTTCCTTGTCAAGACTTCAGACCATAAAAAAGCTCATGCTGGAAAATAGGAAACCTTGAAGATGAAAGAGAGGCAGGGAGAAAGGGCTGTGTATTGACTGCAACCCTGCTGCACAGCCTGGTGGGGGCAAAGGAGTCTGGAGAGAAATTGAGCCTGGGAAAAGAAAAGGAATTTTAATATTTGTCTTTTTAATTTTTTTATTTCTCATTTCCAAATTTAAATATACTCTTCAATTTTCAATAAATTAAGCCAATTTTCCCCAAGTTGAGTCTATCTTGCCTGCAACAGTAACTGGGAAACAATTTCTTTGTCACCATTTCAATCCGTGAGTTTTATTGTTCCCACTTTTTTTTCTGTTTTCACCCCTCATCTCACTGAGGGAAGGAGAGAGGTAGCAGCTGGGTGGCAATTTGGCTGTTAACCAATGCTAACCCACTGCATTCTAGACAAATTCAAATCTATATTTGTTAGCATTGCCTAACAATGTAGTTACCTCAGCACTACAAAAATAGTTTTGTAATACGCATTTTTGTTTGCAAATTTGATTGCAGTAGAGGATTTTTGCTGACTTTAAATGATAACATCTAGTTTCATACATGCTTTTCAAGATTTTAAAAAGACACAAATATTTCATGATATCTGCCAGAACTCTTTTAAGTAACTCCATCTCTATGTGAAATTCAATATGACTGCAGCTGTTGACAGAATGGAACTAACCTCTGCAGCACTTTGCAGCAACTTGTTGCTTTGTTCCCCCAGTACATTCATCTGGAAATTCTCCAAGATGTCAACCACATCTGTGGTGACTGGGGATCTGTCATTGGAAAAAAAATTAACATACTGCAGACACAAGCTATTTTCCCTTCCAGAAATACCAACTCTAACTGATGCATCAAAAACTATATCTGTCATTAAAAAATTCTGAAGAAAAGAAATAAAAATATTGATTAAAATGCATCAGGGGTTGCACGCTTGTTGCATAGCAGATCTTGGGTTTTAAGAAAAAGATAACTCAGCAAACAGTGTTTTCCATTTCACTGACATTTATGGGAAAATCTTTGGGTGTCTGGATTGCTAGCATTAGCGCTGTGCAAATAACTGGAGTTTCTTTGCTTAGTAATTAGCTTTATGATTATATAAGCATATGCAGTAAGAATTACTTGTATCAGAAATAAGGAACTTTTGTAGTAAATAATATAAATCACACTTTTTACACATATAAATCACATTTCTTATTCAAAATAAACATTTTTTTTGGTCAACAACTAACTGCTTAGTTAAAACCAATCATGCTGTTTCACTGCAGCATGAGCAGGGAAAGACATGAGACAAGCTACCAAATGAGGAAGAAGAGGGCACCAGATGCTATGCCATCTCTCGCTGTATAATTCAGATGTTCCTATGGAAGGTAAGGGACATGGATTAAAATCACCCACTTGTTTTATTAAAACCAAATATTTGGAACAACACTGTTTTTGTGCTTTCTCAGTCCAGTGAGGGAGCTAGTCACTAGAGTATGGAGCATCCTGAAGAAAGGGTTTTTTTGCTCCTTGCTGCCACCTATGTCCTCCTTTAAAGAAAATCTTCCAATTCCCATCTGGTTAAAATATATTTGAACATATGATATATCAATATGGGTACAGGAAAAAAGAAACAAAACCAAAGAACAACCAAACAACAAAACATCCTTTGGAAATCTGGGTTTTGTATATATGAAGCAGCTGGACAATGCCCTTAACAATATGCTTTAGCTTTTGTTTAGCCCTGAAGCAGTGAGAAAGTTGGACTAGATGATTGCTGTATGTGCCTTCCAACTGAAATTATTCTATCCTATCCTGTTCCATTCTATTCTATTCTATTCTATTCTATTCCATTCCATTATAGTCTAATCTACTTTAGTTTATTTTAGTCTGTACCGCTGTGTTCTGTTCCTGAAGCTAAATTCCTTCTGTACTTCAGATACACACTGTAACTACTACAAGTCTGCTTTATTAACAGTACCAAAGTTTCAGTGTAACTCTAGTTCATCTTTATAGTAAAGCCTTTTCTAATTGTCATTTTCAAGATGTCCTAACTACTTGAATATTTCTAGGACTATAATTTTTTTAGACAAAATGATTTACAGAATTACAGTGAGATTTCTGATGAGTTTCAGGCTGGCCAAAATTTAATTTCTTGGGAAGTGCAATATTAATAAAAAAATTTCCATCTAACCATGCTCATAATGAAGACCTTAATTGACATGCATTCTCAAGAACTTTTGAAGACAATAGTTTTCAGGCTTCATGAAATATTACCGTCTTTTCTCTGTATGCCAGTTAATTCTTTTTTTTTAAAAAGTTTCTTTTCCTTTTTTTCTTCCACATTTTGAATATTTTTTAAAATTTGTTTACCAGCACATAGCTGTCTGCATTTCATGTTACAGGAATAATGTTTAATAGGTGTGCTGATGCTAAATGAGCTGATGGTTTCATACATCCAGTTGGTACTATTAGTAAGTCACAAATTGCCAACTGTTACCACATCATAAAATCTCAGAGACATATACTATGCTAAGTACAGTCAAACAACTCTGGTATCTAAGATACTAGAGCATGGTAACTTTTTGGCAGACACTAACTGTTTAACAGCTCTTCAAACCTTCAATAATTATTACTTAGCCTGCTATCACAATTGACATCCCTGCTGACAGGGAAAAGAAGCCAAAAACAAAGTAGGCACAGAATCCAAACTAACCTCAAATTCTCAAGTATAATCCAGCCAATTTCACTGGTTTCAAAACAAACAAGAAAGTAAAACCATCATAAGAAATGTGGCATACAATTATCCAAGCCCTTACCCAAAGTTAAGGGCTTGGATAATTCTGTGTCCTGTGCCACACAGAATGTGGTTTTATAACAGACGCCATAGGTCTGCATCTGGCAGAAAAGTAACCTGTAAAGGGGTATGGACAATCATGGTGAATGTTTAAAGTTTGTATACATATGTGTCAGTAGATTAAAATGAGAGAGCCATTCATCCTCGCTCTAATGGGGTCAGTTCTTCCCATATCAAGGTTCACTGAACATTTTAGGAAGCAGCTCCTGAAACTTCACAGTATTTAATATGTCATAGTAGGGTAAAAAGATTTGAGATAGTTAATTTCAGGCTGACTGAAATGTGGGTGATCAGGAGCTGTTTCATGAGCCATCCGATCATCCATTCTATAGGGACAGCAATCTGGTTTTGATGGGGTTTGAGGCAGATATGAAGCAGTAATACTGTTGGCATCCACTTTTAATCTGTGACCACATAAATCTGAGGTCTTAGCTCCACTCATTAGAGAGGCTATGCTGCTTTTTAACTATGCTGGCATTAAAGGTGTTTAGAAAAACAGTGCTCAGATGTGCACAATTATTTTTCATCAAGACAAGCTCATAATTTTTGTAACTCCATTATATCCAAGGGAATCATGCTTGCAAGTAATTTGTCTATTCCATTCAGTTCAATCCAAGGTCTAAAGAACTACAAAGACAAAGGAGAAATTATGTATACTGGGGTTGACTGATGGTTGAATTTAAAAAGGGAAAAAAAGAATGAAGATTATCAGCCCAAACCAAGCTGAATACCATTTGTTCTTCAGGATAAGTGATGAAAACTGTAGTAGCAAAGAAATTTATGTAACCCTTAAAAGCCGTTCTAAGAATGGGGGCAGTTTGGCAGGAAGAATTATTGGTATTTCAGTCTCCAAGTGTATTATTTGAAAACAACTGCAAAACAGGAGTCATACAGAAGTATTTACAGGTGTTTTTTCATTAACTTTAATTTTCTACTTGGAAGTATATAACTAAAGAATATCCCTTACAAAAAAGGGAGTGAGCACGTGGAGCCCAGGGAACTTTATTACTCTTAGGATGTGCATCTCTGGCTTGAACATTAACTTGGAGTCTTTAGAGAAAACTAAACCTTTAGAGAAAGTGCACAGTAGCAATTTGACACAGGAGAAGTCCTGACAAGGAAGTTCCTTCTCCACCACCCCTGTCTCCAATATGGAACAGGAAGGCGATCACAGTGTTAAATCCTCCCAGCAAATGAGTTCTTTTCTGTCTAGTTTTCACCCTCCTGATACCTCTCAAACAATGTATAAAGGACAAAACTGTATTAGAGACCTTACAGAGCAGACTCTCATCATGAGAAAACACAGAATTTGACTAAACTCCTCTTATTCAATAAAAAATTCTAGTCAAGTAGGGCAGTCTATTATTCTCACAGAAGTCAGAAACTGTAGTTAAACTGTGAACCTTTGTGAATGGCTTTGTCTTTGCTGTGGTTTAGCTTGAATAAATTATCTGTCGTTCAAACATACTGTTTTGTGGTTTATGATTAGACAACAACATAGACTCCAGCTACAGAAAAGTACCTGTTCTTAAAAAAAATAATTTGGCTATTGTAAGAAAAGGCTTAGTTTCCGATACAATTCTTGCAGTTTAGTAGAGATTTTAATAAAGAGTAATATCCTATAAAAATTAAATTATTTCCTTCCTAGATGATTCTACAGGCTTTTCCCCCATTTAATTGCACAAGGCTTCTCTACAAAGCCACGTTTGTCTTAGCATTTATAATATCATTTGGAAAATTAACTTTAGCTAAGGTGTTGTTTAGAGTGCTGCAAAACTGCTGGAGGCTGGCCTCTGAAGATTAAAGGTTTGACAGGCACTGTGACTATCCTTTATTAAAATTTTTGTTATTCTCTTAGATCATTTCATCATGGAATAATTTCACAGCTTCCATGCCATGGTGGGATTTCACAGGCTGTTAAAATGCTAACAGATCTCTGGAATGTCACATCACATGCATAACAAGATCAGTATGAGTTCTATCCATATAACAGGTATTTTTTTTTAGTAGATACCCATTAGTTACATGGTTATGGATTGAAGTTATGTATTCTTTCAATCATGCAATTTATTGTTTGTAATCTGAGTCTCAATTCTGATTTTTTTTGTTCAGTCTCTGAAAAATACTAGCTTCTGGAAAAGCTGGGCCTCTACACACAGCACTTTGCAGGTGAATAGCTGATATGTGCAACCTATCAATAAAAGACAAGTAAAGTACTAAATTAAAATGCATTTCATAATCCACTGAAGATTATTTTCTTATTTTATTCGACTTTTTTACCAGTTATTTGCATTAAACATTAACAGTTATGTTAGTTGAAAGCAGAAAAAAAAAAAAACCCAAACCATCTACCATAAACTGTTTATGCAATTTTAAAAATTAGAGGCAGCTGCAATTCAAAAGTGTCAAGTTTTTGCTGAATGTATTTTGGGATCAGTTGTGTTAGCATACATGTGTTTCTGCAGACACAAGCAGAAGATTCCATGAGTCCATCTGACCATGTCCACACAAAATCAAGTATCTACAAATTCTTCCTATTTTGCATATATTTTCCTGAATGCCTTTCACAGTAAGAACACACTGTAATGCATAAGTGAGGGCAAGAGATGATCACAAAATAAAGCCATTAAAACCATAAGAAAAGTATTTTCCACAAACTACCATTTTCTAATGTAATAAACATTTTCATTAATTATTTTATTCTGAGAATATAATACCATTTATCCATTTAGCTATTAGTGTAATTTAGATGTATCTATGTGCACATGTGTGCAGGTGTATACAAAGCATACACAAAGGTTAGAAGAGAAAAGGATGCAGATTGTTTATTTAAAGGTTGATAAAATAATGCATCAGTACAACATTAGGGCTTTCCTAATGTATGTTTTAAATGAACAAGTAACTCAAGTTTCTTTGTATTCAAAATATATTTTAAAAACCTAGCGGAAAAAAAATCTGTCATCGGTGTTGCCTTATCAATTAACATGTGAGGATAATCCATTTCCTAAGAAAGGACTCTTATTCCAGTGTAAGAGAAATAATTATTTCTTGGAAATGATGATATAAATATTTGTAGAGAAATGGTGTCTCCACGATATTTACTTCATGTGAGGCTAGACGCGCTCTTTCATTTTCCACTTTGCTTTTTTGTTTATGACTCTGTCATTTAGTTAGGATGATTGGGGCGCATTAGAAATGCAGAAAGCCAGTGACAAAACAAATCATATGGAACAGAGATGTGAAAGAGAAAAGGTAAATAATTTGGATAAAAGCATAGTAACCACATGTCAAAATAAATCATTAAGATCCAAGTTTAGAGGGTAAGGAAAGGGCATCAACAGTCACAGCACTCTTCCTTCTTTCACGTAATTTCTGGGGATATTATCATGCACCTGGACAAAGATTTTTAACAAAACAACATTATGGAAGCTCTCTTAATGCAAAGTTTAAAATTCTTTTTTAAATTTCCTCAAATAATTCTTAGTAACTTAACAATCAAGTCAAAAACTTTTCTTCCTACAAGACTTGAATACACTGTACTTGTAAAATTACAAGTTGTTGTAAAGTAAGATATATATTTGCATATGTTTTCATACTGACAATGCTTTCTTTAAAATTTGATAGGTTTATAATATTTGCCAATTTATAGCATTTATAAAACATGCTATCTTGCAGCTTGATCCATGACTGGATAATGAAGACATTTTTTTTCCACCTGTACAGCCAGCATTATTGTCTGGCTGAGTATCCATTATGTCCTGTACTGGATCTGCTTCATCATCTCAGACTTTAGGCACCTGCAGACATTCCTAAATTAGGACCCTGGTTGCCATGGGTTCTTTATTTATGATACTGGTGAGAAAAAGAGCTACCACCAGAGGAAAATACCCTGTCTTTGATCTGAATCTCTCCTTGGAGATTTCTCTCTCTCCTTACTAAGTTACACAGGGAGCATCCATTAACTTTTCAAACAAAATGCCTGAAGACAGATGGGATGAATTAGAAGCCCTGAGTTTTTCCTTTCACTGTTATTATGCTTTACCTATTTTCTCTACTTAATCATAAACTCTCTGCAGAAGGGACTGTATCTTCTGTTTTTTTTCATATCCAGTAGCCTGGAAAAAATGTTTTAAAGGACAATATGTAAAAAAAAAATATGTATTTCTAAATTTTATTAATTACATACTTCAGATACAGCATTTTCTTTTACACTTGTGAATAACTGTACTTCAAAAGATATATTCTCCATTAAGTTTGTAGTCTTGAATTAAAACCTTCCACTAACTTTAGTCAGAACAAAACTGGACACTTTTTAATTACATGCACGTTATATTCAATATGCTCTCAAATATTTATAATTTTGATTTACTAGATTTGGTGCAGATGAATTGGAGAAGGGTGACAAAGCAAGCTGAATTTTTTGTGTGTTGTTACACTAGTTACTTGCAATAGTTCTTGGGAGTAGAAAAAAACAATATCGGAAGATCTGAAATGTCATTGATCATTTGCACGTAGTGCTCCAGATATAATAGTGTGAAAGCAGTTGCATCTATATGGTGAAGCAGTGTTTTTCACCAAAATGTCACACAGACAGAAATGTTCCAATCACTTGCAATTATATACTATATATTTAAATACTACTTAAAATCTTTAAGCTGATGCTGTATAGGATTGTTAATGCTGCCATCCATAATTAAAATGTGTGATTAATTTTGAACTCTAATTCCACCAAATGGGATCTTAAAATGCAAGCCTAAATTCTGAAGGTTCTTTTTCATGGTCAAAATGATTATCAGGTGCCAGTTCACAGGAAAACTCCTGCTGGAGCGCATTAGATAATTTTGTAGAGTAATCTCTGAAGGCCTTGTAAAACTTAAGTCTTTAAGAATCTTCAGAGAATCTGCCTCTTCCTGATAAGAAAGACCTGGTATTTTTTAAAACAGGTTAGAAGAGTTATTATTTAACCTCTCTTGACAACATTATTTTAGTCTTCCTTATTATAAATTCAACAGAGGCCCCACAGGTTGATTACGTTTTGAAGGCTGTCTTGAAACAAGAAGACCAAGAACTTTTCAAAAAAACTTCTTAAATTCTGAACTATATTTGATAATCTTGTCACAAAAAATTTAACAATGCGTATTAGAATCAAAGAATCAGAATAGTTGTTAGGGTTGGAAAGGACCTTAAGATCATCCAGTTCCAGCCCCCTGCCATGGCCAGGGACACCTCCCACTAACCCATGTCACCCAAGGCTATGTCCAGCCCTGCCTTGAACACCACTAGCAATGGAGCATTCGCAACTTCCTTGAGCAACCCGTTCCTGTACTTCACCACCCCTACAGTAAAGAACTTCCCCTTTACATCCAATCTAAACTTCCTCTGTTTAAGTTTGAACCTGTTAGCTTGTTCTATCACTAGAGTCCCTAAGAAGAGTCTCTTCCCAGCATTCTTATAGGGTCTCTTCAGACACAAAGATGTTGAACAAAACCGTTCCTGGCACTGATCCTTGAGGGACACCCCTTGTTACTGGTCTCCAGTTGGACATTGAGTCATTGATCACAGCTCTTTGTGTGCAGCCATTCAGCCAGTTCTTTATCCACCAAGTCGTCCATCCATCAAATTGATGTATTTCCGATTTAGAGACAAGGATATTATGCGGGACACTGTCAAAAATCTTCATTAAATCCAGTGTGAATATCATTCCAGTCACAAAATTCTTAAATAAGAAGGGTCTGGCAGATGCAGTGGCCCTGATAAGGCCCTATAAAAGACCCAACAGAATCCTGTGAAAACTTCCTATGCAGCTCTTCTCATGTTCACACAGGTGGTCAGCAGGTAACAAAGGCGAGGAATCTGGGGCCCTCAGACAATGTAGGGTCTACATGATCATATTTGACCACAGACCAGATTCAACTAAGGTATAAATGGAGCCCTGCAGGAAAGCCATTTTCAGTAGGTCCTCCTTGGAGCAGTGAGTCTGCATTCAGGGACTCTCTCCTTGAGTCCAGACTCCATCCAAGGAGTCTGCTTGAGGCTGAGAGCCCCCCCCATCCCTTTATCAAGTGAGTGATTGTGCTTTTTAGATCATTGACCACAAACCTTAAGAATTAATTCTTGAGTCAACAGTGTAGTGATGACTGTGATATCCTGAATCTGCAGTGAATGTTGATGGAGCCTTATTTGAGTTTGAACATTAAATTTTGTTTGGTCTCAATTTATTGGTCCTATGACAAAGGGTTAAAGAGATATTAAGTTGAAACCTACTATCAAAGATATTAATCTGGTCTTCCTGCATGCAATATGCAACAAGTAGAGCTAGTGAATTTATATCAAGCCTTAGCATACTCACTCAAGCATAACATATGTACCTAAAATAAAAACACTGAATTATACACTACCAAAACACAGAAGACTCAGAAGCTAGAAATATGGAGGAGCAGGGGGGGTGTGTTGGAGAGGTTGATAAAAACTTGAATTCTGAACAGGCCTGTTCAACTGAAAAGTCTAATTCTATCACTTTAAAAGATGTACATTACAAGAAAATATCTTTGTGGTTACTGTATTCAGTTTATTGTTAAAGCAATATGAACTTCATACAGATTTATCATGTCCTCTAAAATTTAAGAAGTCAATAAAAATATTTGAGTGTCCAGCCCAGGTGGCTCCAAAACCAGCCTGGAGAATGTAAATAAGGGTGGGGTTTCTAATTCTTAAATTGGTGGAAATTACTACTTAAATAATGTAATTGCAGTATCACTTGAAAACATCAGGAAGTTAACATGAATTGGCTGAAGGAATATGCAACTGGAAAAATAAATAGTATAACAAGTATTGTGAAAATCACAGTCTTGGAACTGATGGATGTGATCTTAGAGACCTGGAAAAAGCAGCAACCTCAGCCAGACTATTCTGGGCAGAGCAGAGGAACTCCAGGATATATTGTGCTGAGAAGAGCTCATGGGTTCATCTCAACAGAAAGACAAATACTTTGACCTAGTTTTCTCAAATTCCTTCGTATATCTCATGGCATTGAAAGCAAATTTTTGTGTGGGTAATATCTTTCTAACAGGCTGACAGCAGCATGCACTTGTCCACAGTAGGTTGCCCAAGATCTTTGCGATATCAAACCATGCAGTACCAGAAACAGTTTAAGTCGAATTCAGAAAAGTCGTATTTAAGAGTCAAATATAATGCCTACTGAGTATAAATAATTAAAACCACATAATTTATGGCAAATTTGGAGGCATTCACTGAATTTTGGTATATTATTATCAATCCAGAAATTAATTTTTCAAATGTAATTATGCATTTTGGAGTTAGGATAAGGAGATAACACTCAAAGCCTTGCATAATAAAGTCAAAAATGCTGAATTTTGAGGTAGCTTAAGGTGAAGAAGACTTATAAAACTTATACAATATTGCTGATAATTCTGATGTCTCATTTGTGATAGTTAATATTTAATTTAATCTATAAAATTCTCCAACCAGGTTATAAGGTTTTGAAAGGTCAGTCTTCCCTTAACAAAAACTTACTAAAATTTATATGAATTTTCATCACATTTGGCAGTAATTTTTATTTTTACATCAAGATTTTTAAGGAGAAATACATTAACGTTTTAGAAGAATTACTGCATGTCATAGAATCATTGAATAGTTAGGGTTGGAAAGGACCTCAAGATCATCTAGTTCCAACCCCCCTGCTCCAGGCAGGGACACCTCCCACTAAACCATGCCACCCAAGGCTATGGCAACCTGGTCTTGAACACCGCCAGCAATGGAGCATTCACAGCTTCCCTGGGAAACACATTCCAGTGACTCATCACCCTTACAGTAAATAACTTCCTCCTTATATCCAATCTAAACTTCCCCTGTTTAAGTTTGAACCCATTACCCCTTGTTCTATCACTACAGTACCTAATGAAGATTCCCTCCCCAGCATGCTTATAGGCTCCCTTCAGATACTGGAAGGCTGCTATGAGGTCTCCATGCAGCCTTCTCTTCTCTAGCCTGAACAGCCCCAACTCTATCATCCTATCTTCATATGGGAGGTGCTCAAGTCCCTTGATCAGCCTTGTGGCCCTCCTCTGAACTTGTTCCAACAGTTCCATGTCCTTTTTATGTTGAGGACGCCAGAACTGCACACCATATTCCAAGTGAGGTCTCACAAGAGAAGAGTAGAGGGGCAGGATCACCTCCCTCGATTTGCTGGTCGCACTCCTTTTGATGCAGCCCAGGATGTGGTTGGGTTTCTGGGCAGCAAGAGCACACTGCCGACTCATGTTCATTCTCTCATCGACCAACATCCCCAAGTCCTTCTCCTCAGCGCTGCTCTGAATCTCTTCTCCACCCAACCTGTAGCTGTGCCTGGGATTGCTCCGACCCAGGTGTAGGACCTTGCACTTGGCATGGTTAAACTT
>JASSUY010023501.1:0-30169 GCA_032466535.1 Forpus xanthops
GAATGGGTTGCCCAGGGAAGTTGTGAATGCTCCATCGCTGGTAGTGTTCAAGGCTGGGTTGGACATAGCCTTGGGTGACATGGTTTAGTGGGAGGTGTCCCTGTTCATGGCAGGGGGTTGGAACTAGATGATCTTAAGGTCCTTTGCAACCCTAACTATTCTATGATTTTTTGATTCTATGCTATAAGGTGTCCCCAGAGCCTTCTTTCCTCCAGGCTGAACAAGCCCAACTCTTTCATCCTGTTTTTGTAAGAGATGTGTTCCAGCCCTTTGAGCATCTTCATGGCCCTGCTAAGGACTCATTTGAGCAGTTCCACATCCCTCCCATGTTGGTGGCCGCAGAACTGAGTGCAGTACTGCAGGTGGGGTTTCAGAAGAGCAGAGCAGAAGAGCAGGATCACTTCCTTCAACCTGCTGGTCATGCTTCTTTTGGTGTAGGCCAGCACATGGTTGACCTTCTGGACTGTGAGGGCACACTGCCAGCTCATGTTGAGCTTCTCAACACCCCAAGCCCTTCTCTTCAGAGCTGCTCTCAATTAATACTCAGCTTTTATTTATGCTTGGGATTGCCCCAACCCAGGTGCAAGACCTCGCACTTGCCTTTGTTGAACTTTAGCTGAGCGCAGAAATTGAAAAAGGTTCATATTTCTGTACTACTAAATCATCAGTTTAGATTTTGGTGGATTTGTATAAATCCTGTGAAGTGATACCTGTCTTACCTACCTGTGATTTTAGCACAGGAGTGCCTAAGTCAGTTTACATGTGCAGTGCCATATGCTGTTCCTTACCAGTGATCTGGCAGGTAGAAGAAACTCCATAGCCTACAACCCATGCACTGTGCTAAGCAGCAAATAAACTCATTCTAGTATCACTTGCATCGTAACTGTAAAATGATAAATCGTGGGATTTTCTGAGAGCTTAATATAACACTGCATTATGAATCTGCCATATTTTCAGTATGTTCATGTATGATGTAATTCTGATGGATTAAAGCTACTGTAAAGAAATAGAAGAAATTCACTTTGTCAGAATTGGCAACTATGTTTTCACTTTTTTTTTTTTTTTTATTAATGCCTAATTAATTGCCTTTTTGCTCTGATTGGTCCTCACTCATAACCCCTATACACCCATGAGGGTGGATGCATTGCAGCTGTTATCTTTATGAGAAGGCTGGAGCTCCTGTGCTTCACTTTTCCCTCAGATGCCCATTAAATTAAAATTTTTCCCTGCTGCTGTCCAGCTGCCCTTGAATCCAGCAGCCTGACAGCAGTATGGCACTGCTGATTTTGTCATTGGCCAGAGCCAGCTTCACTGGGAACTTGATGCTGAGGAAGCACAAGCCTCTGCAAGAGGGCACTTCTTACATCTCGACAACAGGCATGAATGCATCAGTATGAATGTTTGTCTAGGGAAGAGCCATGGCAGAGGCTGATTTACAAGCAGAACAGCATCAGAGACCTGGAAGAAAACCTTCAGTGCAGCAAGGATTTTTTATATGTGCCTCCTTTCTGTGCAAAGGCATGAAGCTCTTCACACAGAAACGTATGAAGTGATGGTTGTGGGCGAGGAGGCAGTTTGTGTGTGACTGTGTAGTTCTTTCTAGCTCTCAAATTGCCTAAGGATTAGGAGTGTGCAACAGAGCTGGGGCCAAGATGGCACTTTCCCTTTCAAGTCCCTGTGCCTGTGGGTTGTGCCTGGTTATTCCCTTTGCATAACAACCCAGGCAGGCTATGGTGCATGTTGGCAAAGTATGTTTGCCATGGCACCACCACCACAGTACATGATGTCTTGAGGAGGTTTCAGTGCCAGCAGAATAATAAACACACTGATAAAAGTTGCTGAGAGGCAGTGCAAGCCAAGGTGGAGGTAGTGTGCTGCCTTGTATCATTGCATTCATAGCATTTACTTAGAAGTGTGTGCCAGCAGTGTCAGACGGGGTGCAGGTGGCCACAGGAATGGAGTGAAAGTCCGCAGCTCCCCTTGCATCTCCAGCTTATTCAAATCCAAGGTGTTACAGCCTTTCCAGTCATAGTTCATGTTTCCCCCAACCCTCACATTAGAATGGGGAATACATGCCTGAAGCAGAGTTCCTGCTGGGACACAACCCAGCAGTGATCCATATATCTAATCCAATCCCTCTTATTGTACGTGAAAATAGATTTTTAAGAAATGTTTTATTGTAAGTATGATTTTGTGGTTTTCTAGGTTATTAGTAATAAAACCTTACATTAACCTTTCATTCAGCAGACAAGTTTTCAAAACTTTACTGGCAAACCAGAGATTTGTGGAGTTTGGGATTTTATGAGAAAGAGGCCTCATGGGAAGGTTGTGGGTTGGTTGGAATATGGAGATGGAGCTCAAGGAAGAAAGTTGCTTTGCACATTAGGAAAGGTACAGAAAGCTGAGACTGTGATTAAGAAATGATCTATAAAATACTTTTTTTCTTTCTAATGTGGAAAATGAGTGACAATGCAGAAAGCCATCTTGGAAAAATAATGTGGCTTAGATTTGGCCTTGTTTGTTTGCAAGTGTGGAGTTGAGCCACAGGCACTAGCTATGACTGTGGGACTATTTCTCAATTGCTTCTTTACAAATTCCTTTGAAGTTGTTCAGAGGCTTATGGTCTTCAGGTTGTTTTGGTATTTTTTAGTTTTCCAGTTGCAAACTGATAGGAAAAAATGCTTAGGACATCCATTATATTTGTTTGTTGGATATAGGAGGAAACTTATTGGCATCTCACAATTAAAGTTGCTGGTTACCTTGAAGCATCCATAGAGAAATGCAGAAGGTTCACTCTGCTGAAATTAGGGTTCTCTGGTTTCATACAAGCTAAAACTATCTGCATGTTTTCAGATTACATGTTCTTCAAATTGCTGAAATTTGGGCATCCATATGCCAGACTCTGAAGCAAAAACTATACTGAGAATGGTCTGAGTTCAAAGTGGTAAACCTCAAAGAGGTTAGTAGTTAATGATGAATAAAACAGTGTTCCTTAGTCTTCTGGAAATGGCTGTGCTGGGTAAAATTTTCAAAATACAGGCTAACCAATAGGCAAGGCAAAATGTCAGTGCAAATGTTTAAAGTCTTGAAAAAGTATAAGCAACTGAAAGTGGGGTCTTATGAAAAGAAGTGGTGGCCAGTGTAATAATGGGCAATGCAGATAGCTTCCTTGTCAAGAAAAAAAAATCCAACACATTAAAATGATGTAGGACTGTGGCTTTTGTGATGATAAAGACTAAGTTTTGGTTCCTCACAACTATTAAAGCTGAGAGTTGTGCTGCAAAGTGTTCTTTTCCTTTCCAGTGGCATCTGAAATTTCACTTACTGCCTATGTGTGCTTCAGGTATTTTTTGCCTTCCAAAACAAATTGTTGAGCACAATCATTACAATTTTTGGCTTCCTGTTTTCAGAGATTAACCCACTTAGAGAATGAACATGGAACATAATTACTGTATTTAATTTTTTACTGAGCAGTGATTATGCCTAATCTTCAGCCAAGATTCTTCCACTGTACGTTAATAGTAGTGTTGCTAAAAGATGTGGGCTGCTGTAACCTTCCTAATGGAGTTTCCACAATGCCGTTGGTGTCAGAAGATTTTTTTCAGTAACAAGGACAAAATTAACTGACTGACCTCACTCTATAATGGAAATTTTGTTTTAAAGGCATTGTTATTAATACTGTCTTGGTTTGTTGCTTTTTTTTTCTCTTGTCCTTTGTGTCTATACTAGGGAATATACATAAGCTATAATTGCTGCTCTCTGGGATAGTTATAAGAATAAATAAGTGAAAGTATTTCCTTAGAAGGAACACATGCTGAACTCTGGTAGCTCATTTCATGAGTTTCCCAGTAGAAAGACTCACAGCTGATCAGCTGTTCTCAACAGCAGATGTTCTTTTTCAGCTTGATTTTAGTAGTGAGCCATAATCTTGTTCTGTGTCTGACAGATCAATGTTCAAAATTTCAAAATGAATTACTGGAGCAACCTCCTGAGGTTTTCGAATAAACCAGAGGTGCAGTAAATCTTGAAGGCAAGTCATAAAAAAAAGAAAATCTCATGTTGGGCTGGATTTTAAAGATCAAAGGTTCATTGTGTAATAGGTATGCATTGCTCAATTTTCAATTCCTCAATAACCTCAAATGTTACATGAGCAATATGTATTTATGCAGTCCATAAAGGAAGTCTGGAGATTATCAGACATTGAATCTAGAGTTCATAATTACTAAGTTACTGGGCATTATGCAGGAATAAAAAAGCTACTTGTTATGGTGAATAGACATGCCCCTAGAGGAGAGGTAGAGGTGTCAGTTACTGAACTGCAAAAATATAAAAAATAAAGAAAAAAAAGGAAGGTACAAGAAAAAGGTACCTTTATTAATAAACCTAGATGATGGCCAGAGTGAACCCTCAGTAAATTTGCAGGCGATACAGAACTGGGAGGAGTGGCTGCTGCATCATGTGGTTGTGCTGCCATTCAGAGATGCCTTGATAAGCTGGAGTAGTGGGTCAAGAAGAGTCTTACAAAGTTGAACAGAGGGAAGTACAAAGTCTTCCCACATCTGGGAAGAAATAACTTCAGTGCAGACTACAGATTGACTGGCTAGGGAGCAGGCAGAGAAGAGCCCCAGAGGTCCTGGTGGACACCAAGTTGAACATAAACCAGCAAGGTGTCCTTATGGCAAAGAAAGCCAACTAAATCATGTACCTGCATTGGGCAGAGCATTGCTAGCAGGTTGAGGGAGGTGATCTTTCTCAGCTCAGCACTAGAGAAACACATCTGGAGTACTGGGTACAGGTCTGTGCTCCCCTGCACAAAAGACATGCAGCAATACTGGAGTGTGTACAAAAAAAGGCCATAAAGGTGATCAAGGGACTGGAACAGCTGTGATAGGAGAGGCTGAGAGAGCTGGGGCTGTTCAGCCTGAAAAAGCGAAGGCTCAGGGCAGTTCTGTCAAGTGCGTATAAATGCCTGATGGGAGACAGTAAAGGAGGTGAAACAAGATTCTTCTCTGTGTTTCCCAGTGATTGGACAAGAGGCAGTGAATACAAACTGAAATATAGGAATCCCTATTTAAAAATAAGAAATTTGTTTCTTGTTTACTGTGAGAGTGACTGAGCACTGGAACAGATTACCTAGAGATGTTTTGGAGCCTTCATGCTCTGGGATACTCAAACCCCAATTGGATACAGTCCTGAACAACCTGCTATGGGTGACACTGCTTTGTTCAGGGGACTTGAACTGGGTGATCTCCAGAGCTCCTTTCCTACCCTCAATTCTTCTGTCCCTTGTCATGAAGATTTACTTCCATGGGGCCTTGTTATTTTTTTCCCCTTAAACTACAGGAAGTTTGTTTTGGTTTGTTTGGGGTTTTTTTCCACTAGATTTAGCAGCTCAAAGCTGTGATGAGGTACATTAGTGCTAGTAGATACTTGTCTCTGCTAATATTCACATTTCTGCAGGTAAGCAGAATTGCCAAGAAGGTCCTGATGAGAGTGCAGTGCTGCAGCACATTATTCTGTGGTACTCACAGATCATTATATGTTAACTGGTGTCCTTCTCGTTTCTTGATGATGCTGGTAAAAGTCAGAGCAACCATCTGGAGAGAAGGGTAATGCTTGTTGGGGTGTGGAAGTAGAAGGTGAGCATGCAGAGTTGTACAGATTCATCCTCTCTACATCTCAGCCCCATCCAGTAGCTGGAAGACAGGTGGTAGTAACAGATGTTTGCCTTCTCATTTTCTTTACACCTCCCCCTACACACATGCAAAGATCGTGAGGAAGGCAAAAAGCTGTAGATATAGAGGAGGAGCCAGAGAAAAATCTTTCCAAACAGTGCTGGAGCTTTATTAAAAACTGGCTACCAAGGCAGTGATTTAAAACATGTAATCCCTTTTCAGACTACACGGATAGTATTTTGGTAGAAACCCAGATAACCTTTCTTTCTGTTTCCAGTAACTTTGCTTCTGAAGCCCAAAAGCTCACTTCTCCAAAAATGAGCTCAAAAAATGAGAAAATGTCACTTGTTAATACTGTCTGTTATTATTATTGTTATCTGATAGGCAAGTAATTTGAAATGTCATGTGTGGTTTTGAAAGTTCATATGCTGTTCTCACATACATGCCCTCAGCTTCAGAGTAAACCCCACACATGTGGCATTTTCAGGTGATGGACATGATAGAAATGTGGAATGGTGATAAGCTTTTTCTGTGTCATTATCACCAACCAGTTTTTAGAAGTGTGTAAAAATAGTAACTGTGCATATAGAGATTGTGTTTCAGGACTCCTGGAAGGTTTTATATACTTGCTTCTTTTAAATTAACAGTTGGAGTTAGTGAGCAATCTGCAAATAATTAGTTTATATTAAGTTTTTCATTAAGATGCAGAGAAAGAAGGGGGGGAGCTGACAACAGAAGCTGCAGTAGTACTTTCTATTCCTTACAACTCTGTGGGACGTGGAAGTTATGAATAGCTGAAGTCAGTGATTAGGATCTTAAAGGATCAACGTTGCCTTTGAGACAGCTCTGTCTCAGAATGGTGATTGTTGCTGGGATTTTGATGTGCTTGCATTCTCATCACAAAAACAGCTTCTGGACAAAATCACACTGTAGATTTTGACTCATTTCTGTCCAGATAGGAGTTGTTAAAAAGTATGATTGTATGTGTGGTTTCTGTATGCAGCTGCCATGTCCTGTTTTACAGAGTCTGGCTTTCCTTCCTGAGCTATTTCTGATGCTATCATCCATGATGGGTACAGCTTGATGTTGGTGGAGGAGCAACATAAGTCACAGTTTCTCCTTTGTCAAAAGATACAGTGTAGGTGGACAGTGGTACATCAGCATCTCAGCTGGGATAACCCCCCACTCAGCATGCTTAGACTACAGCAGAAAATGGCATGCTGTGCAGTGTATGATTATTTTTACTGGAAAAATAGAAACTGAAACGGAAGTGCTTTAAGAGGAGTATGAATCAGTAAGGCACACTATCCTATGTCTTATCCTGTGCCAGACACATTTTCTGGAGTAAATCTCTTAATCTTTTGATGTGTGGGGGTTATCCCATTGGCTTTGGGATGGCATAGACAGCACCTTTCTTTCAGGACTGCAATGTGCCTTCTCCACTCCTCCCCACAACACTGAGTCTTAGAGTTGGGAAGAAGAAACTGGAGAAGTTATGCAACTGGGTGATGGATTCCTGAGATGCTCAAGGTCCTAGGGATGTGCTATTTTTGTTGCAGCAGGCATTTAAAAAAATGTACTTCCAACATTTTGTTTTGGAATTATTGCTGGAGTTCTGAAGTCCAGAAATTTTTAGCAGGTCCTCACCATAGGAGCAGAAAGAATCAAATCCAAGATATTTTAATATGGCACATGTAGTTCTGTTGCTGCCAAAAGGAAGTACTCTACTTTAATGTCAAGACAATGTTAGCAACAGGTGACTCGAGAGAAATGATCTGGTGGTCCCAGTCCAGTTAATGGTCACCTCTCTTTCACTGAAAACTCCGCCTCAGTCTTCAGTGCTAGGAAGGTGTTTATTGGGTAATGGATCTGTGACCTGCACTCTGCTTATTTCTTGAAGTCAGGCCTTTTGGAGTCCTTGTAGTAAAGTAGATAAACCTTCAGCATCTCTCATGTGTGCTCTAGAGGGAACCACATGAGGTGACAAAAGCATAGCACAATTACTGGTAAGGCTTCCTTATGGTGATACTTGAAGTGCACCTCCTGTTTCTTTTTAATTAGAAATTGATGTTTCTTGATCTTAGCTGCCTTTGCTAGGAAGACAAATAAACAGTACTATTTTAACTGGTATGCTTCTTCCCATCACGGCACTTGGAGTACTTCTCTCTGTTTTCCTCTCACTTGCCTATTATCCCTCCCAGTATGAAGCTAACTGGTGAGAATTCATATCCTCTGCCATGCTGGAGTAACACTGATGATATCAAAGGACATTTTGGCCATTACCAGGACATTGGAATTTAAATGAGTCTTGTCTGTAAGTTTCTCAGACCTCCGTAAAAACTTAATGTGTACTGATTCTTGGCCTGGTTTAAATGCAGTTTTTTAGCTCAGTAATATGATTGTTATTTTTTTCAGATATTACTTCAGAGACCCCAGCCTAACTCCTACTCCCATTCAACTGTAATGCCTGCTCAATTCTTTATGAAAATTGCTGTATAGTATTGCCATCCCAGACATGTTTTCAGCTGACCAGAGTGCATGTCAGGACTTGCTAACTTTTCCTTGCCTCCACATTTGATGATATTCTTTTATATGCTTATTTTACTATATTAAGGCCTGCATTTCCCTCTCACCTCCCCCCCTTTTTCAAAAAAGTTTGAATACCTCTTAACTTTACTTTTTGACTTGTCAGAAGCCTAGTATATAGAACACTGACCTATACTTCCTCCTAATGCCCTTCCAGATTACTCTCAGTCTTGCTGTGCATCATCTTTAACTCTGCCTGGGCTCTTGAATCCAAGCAAGTTTGCCTTAGTCTTGCCAACCTTTTTTTCCTTTTGCAAAGTTTCTGCTTGGGTGGTAGAAAATGCCCAATCTCTGCAGCTGTATTTTCACAGAAACATCCTAACAGATGATGTAACCATGTTTTTGCTGTTTTCTGCATTTTTGGGGCATGCCACTCAAAGGACAAAATGAATTTGTTATTGGTATTTCAGTCAATAAAAATACATTCTTTGTCTATTTTATGTAATTTGACTTTGCCTTCTTTCCATTGATGAGAAATTACATCATGCTTCACAAAAGAGGATAAATGATTTAAAAGTACTGTGATGCAATTATAAATAAGAGTAGGTGGCAAAAACTGTGAAAATCCAAGGTAGGATTGTCCCTGTGTTTAGGGAGATGAATAGATTGCCCTGTGTCTGTGTAATGTGCTCTGGATGCCTTAGTGGGGTGTAACCTCATTTCTAAATTCCTGGCAGCCGGAAATATTGCTCAGTGAGAATTGCCATCCAGGTGATGCCTTAATTTGTTATGTCTGTGTGATATTAACATCAAGCAAGATTTTTGCATAATTGTGAGAAAAATGACTCACTGCCTTCTACTTTTTGCCAGCAGCTAGGATATGCTCAGTACTAACGTATCCGGATTTCTTTTGTGCACTGAGTATGCCATAGGGGTTGAAAGGGTACTGGGGGGATAGAAACCTGGTTTGTGGGTTTCTGCTGCTGCCAGTATGCCAGAGCGCTCACTGCATATTCAGTTTTTAAAGTGAAACTTGGCAGGAAACTGCCTTGCACTGTGTCAGTGAATTCATCTCCTCAGCTATTATTGCTGTGCGTGGGTTTGCCTTCTGGGCTCAGTAACTGTCAGAAGACTTATCAATTATTTAGCGTGGATGAACATGTTGTGAGACCTTGATGTCACCATTTGCCTCAAGTTGTTCACTTCATGACTCTGTGGTTTAAGTTTTGAGGCAAAAATTTTAATGCAAAAACTCTTGCTGGCTTTTTCCCATAGTAGGAGAAAGCCAGCTGCAAGATAAAAGATTTTTTTCCATGCTCCATGTTTGCTGTAGAAGGAAGAAATAGGAATGGATTAGCAATATTTGAGTTAATAAGCAAAGACAATTCTAATACTGCCTCCTGTAGCAAGAAAGTGCTACGTAATCCTTTTATAAACCTAATCCAAGCTCTGTGTAACAGTTACTTTACACTTCTCTCCCTCCCTTCCCCCCAGTCCTCTAGTTCTCTTCCAGTGGTAAGCGGAAGTTTCCTACCTGTATGTCCATCCCATTTGTTACAGTCCAACATTAGCACAAACAAGCTCCTGCTCTAGAGTATTTTAAAGTCACCATATCCCCTCTCAGCCTTCAGTCTGTTACATTAGATAGGGTTTGCTTTTTCTAATCTGCTCATTGGTTATTTTTTCCTTCATCTGAAAACTGTTTACATTCACTAGCTGCATTTGTTGCAGTTAGGTAGGATTCAACTTTCTGCATAAATTGGATGTTAATTAGAGTGTGTCTAGGTATCTGATTAAAGGAAAGAACGTAAATCAAGTATAAAACTTATTTTTAATCTTGTAGAGCATAATGAGAGAATTGTTCAGGTGGGAAAAGACATTTTCATCAAGTCCAATCATTAACGTAGCACTGCCAAGCCCACCACTAAACCATGTCCTCAAGTGCCAAATCTACACATCTTTTAAACACCTCCAGGGATGGGGACTTAGCCACTTCCCTGGGCAGCTTGTTCCAATGCTTGACAGCCCTTTCAGTAATGAAATTTTTCCTAATACCCAGTCTAAACAATCTAGCAAACAGTACTCCTGTTCAAGCCATAAGCAGCCAGTTTCTCCAGGATAATGCTGTGGGAAATCGCGTCAAGGGCTTTACAAAAGGCTGAGTAGACAACATCCACAGCCTTTCCCTCATCCACTAAGCAGGTGACATTGCCATAGAAGGAGATCAGGTTGGTCAAGCAGGACCTGTCCTTCATAAACCCATGCTGACAGGGCCTGGTCACCTCTTTGTCCTGTGTGCACTGTATGATGGTGCTCAAGGTGATCTGCTCCATGACCTTCCCTGGCACTGTGATCAGATTGAAGGGGCCTGAAGGTCCATAAATCCTCCTTCTGGCCCTTCTCATAGATGGGTGTCACATTTGCTAACTTCCAATTAATGGGGTGCTCCCTGGTTAGCCAGGGCTGCTGGTAAATGGTGGAAAGTGGCTCAGTGAGCACTTCTGCTAGCTCCTTCAGTACCCTTGAGTGGATCCCACCCAGACCCATACAGCTGCGTGTATAAGTAGTGTAACGTCTTTCTTACCATTTCCTCTTGTATTATGGGGGCTTCAGTGTGCTCTTCATCACTGTCTTTCAGCTCAGGGAGGCTCGGTACTAGGAGAACAACTGGTCTTACTAGTTAAGACTGAAGCAAAGGCAGCATTTAAGTACCTCTGCCTTTTCCTCATCTTTTGTTACTATGTTTCCCACTTCTTCAGTAAAGGTGGAGATTCTCCTTCCCCTGCTTTTCTTGCTAATGTATTTAAAGAATCATTTTTTGTTGTCTTTTACAGCAGTAGCCATGTGAAGTTTTAGCTGGGCTTTGGCTCTTCTAATTTTCTCCCTGCATAACCTCATAACAACCTTGTAGTCCTCCTCATATGCTGTAACTTAATTCCAGAGAAAAAAAAGAACAGGAAGGATTCCAGTCCTGGAGAGCAAGAACTGAGTTTTCATGGCCTTTCACCCATTTAAAGTTGTATTTCATTTAGTTACATAAAAAAGCAGTTGAAGAAAAAAGCAGAACAAATATTCCATCTTGCACAAGGGGATAGAAAACCAGAAGACTTCTCCAGAGCAAATAGCTGCAGGAGATGGAGTAAATTGCCAGTCATCTGCCTCTATCCCATAGATTACCTGGTTAAAGCAATTAAAGAGGAATATACTGCTTAGATGCAATCAATAATTCCATTTTATTGATTTGTTTTTCTTATTACAACTTTGGTGTCAGTATTGTAATCAGAAACTTACCCGGATGCTTTGCTAAGGTGTGCCTTCTTTTCTCTATCTAGTGTTTAAAGGGATGACAGGTAACACTTTCAATTCACAGCTGGTAAGTAGCACAGATGATTCCTGCAGTGAAGTAATTGTCATGCCTTGTTACCCAAACCAAGTTGGGAACCTGCATTAGGAAGTGTTTTGCATGAAGCTGTGTGTGCTGATTTGGGAGCTGATGATGTGAGATGCAAAATTGTCCTTTTGGAGGATGTTCTCCCAGGCATTTCTGGCAGAGACGCAGCAAGAGAATGACAGCACTTTATCCTTGTGATGTTGGATGACTTCATATCATAATAACCCATAGCATATACCTTACGTATCTAAGAAGGGGTGTTAGATCCCATCTCTTTCGCAGATGCTTGGGTTGTCAGATACTGTGGAACAAGTCTAGCAGTTGAGTGCAGCTTTTTTTTCTGCTCTGCTGTCAAGCTGGAATTTATTCAGCTTTGCAATTTTTGTAAGTATATTTTCCATAGGTATATGGATAGACCACATGTGGGAGGGATGTGGATGTCTCCTGCATTTAAAAAGCCATCTTATGTAAAAAGAAAGAAGTACCTTAAAGCATGAGGAAATGTGTCATGTTTTTGTTACAGAAATCTTATTTCTCTTTTTTATTATTTGAATTTGATGTATCAGACAAACCTGCTTTGAAGAACCAATTACAACTTAGGTGTGTGTTGTACTGGATTGTTTGGTTCCAGGACTGGCTATGGAGAAAGCAGAAGCAGTATCTGTGCAGAGCCTGTATTTTCAGCTCTGGAAATTACTTCCTGACTATACAACATGTCTGCACTGCAGGATTTTAAAAGAAATTCTTGGCTGTTGTTTGCTCCCTGATAATCAGTCCTGTGGAGAAGTGCAGGTAGGTTTGCAGCTCCAGGTCTTCTGGCTCGCAAGCTAACTTGCATGATGCCTTTCTTTGAGGAGTCTTCTGGGAAGTAATGAGTTTTTCGGTTTTTAAAGGTGATTATTTTTCTGTTGATTGAATCATTTTGTTATCTTTTAGAAGTCAGACAGAAAGTACTACTCCTAGGAAAGAGCAACTGTTCTGCTTTGGAGCATGGAATAAGTACTGATGAGAAAGACAGCAGCAAGGCAACGCTGCTAGTTTAAATATAATCGTTTAGGTTTAGATAGCTTGCAATTACAGCTTAAGCTAAATGGGTTGCTCTACAGGCAGAAAATCTAATTAAACCTAATTAGTCAGCAATTTACGTTTCACATCCTATATGCACCCCAATTCCCTAATCACTATCACTGCTGTATATCTGATAAGAATCAGCTGGACAACTGAGGGTAGAGGTGTACTGGCCAGGTGACTACTGACCTTACATTGAAGCCTTTCCCTCTCCACTTTGAAGGCCATACCAAGCATGCCTCTCATGAGCACTGGTGGTCATGAAAAGGAGCTTTGCCAGAATTTAAATACATTTAGCTTTTATTTTGCTGTCGGACTTGGTTAAGAGTGGCCAAGAGGTTTCAGCTGTTTCAGAAGGATTCTAAGGGATGGACAGGAAGAGGAGTACCACAGTATTAGCTCTATTTTGGTAAAATATTGCCAATGTATAAAAAGGGATGATATATTAGACATTTTGTATCTACTAGACTGTTATAAATAACTGGTATTTCCAGCCAAGAATGGTTTGTTGAGACAAAAGCATTTCTTAGCCTGTTCTGGTAATTATTTTGTTTGCTGTGTGTTGGAGTTTGTTGACATGCGTAGGAACATACAATACTTGAAGGACTGCTCATTAATTGTGGATTATCACGTATCTGTAATTACTGTCCTGATTACTTCCATGTATGAGTCTAAAATGAATAATATGCTTGGTAGCATTCATGTGAAATACATATATTAAAGAACAGGATCATAGGTCTTTCAGAAGTTTTGCTCTTCCCAGCAGGAATGCAAATGAAAGGATACATTTCTTTGACACAGACACATCATTAGTTGCTGCCACATCAGATACAAATTTCCTTTGACATTCCCACTGAAATTAGATCACCTTCCCTCCCTCTATTTTCTGATAAAATTAATACAATTACATTAACATTAAAAAGAACAAAAGGAGCATGTAAGTGCAGCAGAGGCAAAACAGATTTCAGATACCATCTTCTGTGCTGCTTAAATGCTGCTGTGTTGCATGGGAGCCCAAAACTGGATATAGTATAACTCTTCATATCTACATTATTTTATTAAAAATAGGCGTGAAATATTTTTAAACTGTTTTCAAATAGAGTTTGTGATCTGACAGAGTTTCTGTCACCATTGTTGGGGTGTGTGTTTTTAGGGGAGGCAGCCAAGGGCATTTTCTGCATAGAACAGAAGCAGTAAAGAAGAGTATGTTCATCTGCCTCAGTTTTGACCTCTCCAATCTGTAATTTGCTTAGCCTACCTACAAGTGACAGTGCCTAGTCACTACTTGACTTCTGAGGGGTAGGTTTGGTGGGGTCTGGGTGTTGGGGTTTTTTTTGTTGGTTCTTTTTTTTCTTGTTCAAGACTTCCAGTGCAAAATTTCATGGTGAACATAACCTGTAAGAATATAGAAAGAAGGTGCAAAAGAAAAGCCTTTGAATTGAGCTGGTGCATTAGTAATTGCAAGATTAAAAGGTTCTTCTAGTATGGCATCTTTGTTTCTTACCTAACTTACCAAAATGAACCTGTTGTGGGAAGAGCATTGATTTTGCCAGTACACTGATGTGTAGATAAAAGCGAACTAGCTTTGGTATTGAGAATTATTCAGTCTATACTGAATCAGGCAGATATCCTCAATGACACATCCAGTTTCTTAGCTCACCTGGCTTATCTGCTTCTAGTAATCGAGAGATCTTTCCTGGTTAGTTTTGGTATCCCTGTACCAAGCTACATCACTCCGTGCCACCACAGTTACACCACCCAGCATCTGAGGTTTGTGGCAAGTGTCAGTGGCTTTGACTATCTGTAACTGCTCAACTATTTACTTGGGTTTTTTGTTCTGGTTTTCTTTGCTCTTCATCTCTGAGACAGTTGGAAAAAGATTACTAAACTACAATTGTTTTCATGTGAGGAAGACACCAGGTGCAGTGGATGTAGTTACAAGAGAGAGCAAATTTTGTCTCAAAAGAAATTGAAAAAAATCCATCCCAACACAGCAAAAAGCAAAGAAGCAGCGCAGTTTGTCAGAGCAAGTGCAGGGGCCTCAAGTTACAGAGAGACAAGGTTGTTTGTGGTGGTATATTGAGAACAAAGCTCTTGTGTGAGCTCCTGAGCAGCTGGGTAACAGAGGGACAAGGAAGGCAGTGGCAGGTCCACTCAAGTGAGTAAACCTGCCTGAGCACCTCAAGCCCAGTGTTAGGACATAGTGGAAGTTCCATCCTCATCCTCATTGACATAAAGACTTTCCCTGTTGCCTGAGATCAGAGTGTCTTATCTTTGGGCTGTAATGAAATAGCTTAATAGTGTACAATGTGGAAATTCCACATCTGTAAACACCCTATGCAGGAAACTGCACCCAGCGGATTGCTTTTCTGCTCTCCTGTCATGTCAGCTACTGCCTTAGCACTTGCTAAATGTGCAGTTCATGTCAGGAGTGACGGCTCCTTGACAAACACTCCTGACCTAACTGGCCTGCTTTCTCCTTTTATTTTTTCTTGTGTGGACACAAAATAGTCCTCTGAATGAGTGAACCAGATTTAATCCTGCCTGTAAACTATTATGAACACTGCCTCGTACCCAGCTGCTGAGTGTTTATCACTGATGAAACTGTGGAAGCAGAAAGCTGCCTTTGATTTACCAGTCTCAGATGACATAGCAAAGATGTCAGGAAACTCATTTAAGGATCTCTTAACTGACCAGTTACTGAGTTAGTAGCAAACTAGGAATGGTAGGATGTCATTCTGACACTGATTCTCTTCCTGTAGTAGATGTGTTATAACCATTTTTGAAGACTGTGTTTTGCATGTCAATGGCTAATTAACTTTTAGGTAAAGGAAGACACAAAAGACCTAGTCAATGCTTCAGTACTTTTCTCAAAAAAGCTCAGTTCCAGCTGCATGCACAAATATTTTTTTTCTATATATTCTGTATATAACAGAATTTGTGAAGTGCAAAATAATTTTCCTTATTTTTTTTTTTTTATTTTTTTTTTGGGGGGGGATTATTTCAGAGGAAGGAGAAATGCTAGAGAGCTTGTGTGCTTGCATGTGTATGAGTTGGTGACTGAATGCATGTTTTATTCATCTCCCCATTTTCAGACTGAATATACTGTAGCACTCAGCAGGCATGACTCAGGTGGATCCTTGCCACTGTGGGAGTACTCTGGTGTTCCATACTAAAAACCGTTTGCCCCATGTGACTAGGCTCCTCTGAAGTTACTATGCAGCTTCTTATTTGAAATGTTTATGCTATTTGTGGAGCTTCTCCACACCCCCAACTCCCTCCAAAAAAAAAATTAAAAAATAGCTGAAGTAGAAAGGAATCAAGACCAAGAAGGCGACAGTGCTGAGACAGGAAACACTTCTGCAGAGGATCATGGATAGAAATGGAAGGGGGGAAGGAAAAACATTATATCTCTCCATCTCATCTTCCTCCCAGTTCATGATTCATCTGAATCATGAACTGGGTTCCCCTGCCGCTTTCCAGTGAAACAGCAGTGGAAATGAGAAATGAGTGCTGTAGCTGTCAGATGGCTTCCACCCCCTTCTTATTCTCTTAGCTTGAATTTAAATATTTTGAAGGTTAATACACTTAAATTCACACACTGATTTTAACAAGAAACCAGGTTTGTGGGCTTCAGTGTAAATCATTAGAATGCCAAATAACTGAGGTTAAATTTTTAAATAGTTGTTTATGCCAACAATTTATAAGAGTGGTGGAAATAAACCTTTTCTGAATAGCTTTCCTAAGAGAAAGTGTGACTTAAGCCAACAGAAATGTGCAAATACGTAACTTACTGCCAGAACTGCCTTACATGAATTAGATTTATTATACACCAGACAGAAAGAAATTCAAAGACTCATTCAGCCCTCGTCCTGTGTTGAGATTTGAGTATGGGGTGTGCAAACTATGCAGATAAACTGCTTGGGAAATTAAACTTTGGAAGAACCCCCCACCCGTGACATTTCTTGCAGCCAGGCTCATGTGATCTCCTGTCATTAGAGTGTGGGTGAACTTCCCGAACCCTGACACTGCAACTCTGCTCAGTGTCACAGCTACAGTATGTCAAGCTCGTAACAAAATAAACCTCCCACCGGAAACAGCTTCTCTTTGAAGTTCCTAAACTTGCTCGAGTCTTGGTTTTAAAAAAGCAGTATCATATATCAAATACACTGAAAAGTTATTTCAAGCTACTTTTCTATGATAAAGCACTATGGTTTGGCCACTGCTGTAAGTGCAGATGTATTCGTTGCATTCCAGACTTTGCTAGCACTTTATTTATGGCTTGCTCCCTTCTTTTTCTTGTTGTTGTTTTCTTTTTTTTTCTTTATTTTATTTTTAATAAGTGCTGGTAAAATTTGTCACATTGTTCCATGCTGAAGAATTCAGCGCAGTGGTAAGTAAAATTTAGAACTCTTCACAATTATATATGGGCTATATTGGCTAACACAGCAGAGAACCACAGGGGTTAGCAAAAAGGCAAGTTCACAAATGTGAATTAGCTACCCTTTGTCAGAAATAATTTTCTCATGATAAAATGGAAAAGTTAAAGTAGTAATGGCAAAGCTTAGCTACAAGTGCAGTGTTTCTGCACCAGCTAATGCTGGATTGTGCTGGCAGAGCTCTTACTTGCAGTGGCCCTGATTTGGTGAGATAATTGTAAGCACAGTTATAGTTTGAAGTCTGCTTGTGGCTTCCTGGTAGTTTCCCATTTACCTTGAAATCCTTTCTCTCATTGTGGTGATAGTGAAAATATGGCTTAAGCATGGTTTTAGTTACTTGTCTTGTGACTTGTCATTAGTCACTGGTCTGTTCTTTTGGAAAAAAATATGGTTGTACACACCAGCTTCTGAAGGTGTTAAAGGACCTTAGCATAAGAACCAAGTTTGATCATATCATTATGAATTAACTCAATAAGTAAGTAAACACCTGCTTTAAAAAACTTGCTGGATTGGAACTTCTTATGCAATTTTTCCTCTTTGGCATCTTTTTGGAGAGGGTAAGGTCATACTTCCTCAATGATCCACAACTTTGCATGGCAGTTATGTCAGTAATGTAATTAAATGACCTGTAATTTCTTGTTGTTGTTCACCTTAGTGCAAAGATTTTATCTGGAGCCTTTGACATTTTTATTCTTCTCAGGATATTAATATTTTTGCACTTCTGGTCTAGTGGAAAGGTTTCATTAGCTTGTTTGATAATGGCCTATAAAAATGTGAGCGCAGCACCTGCATTGTAAACCTTTGGTTGAGTTTCTGACTGTGATTTATAGTGGTGTTGTAAAACTCTGTGAAACTGTCCTCAGATGAGGATGCCCAGTCTTTGGAGGAAGCCAGCAGAGGTTCCATGGGACCCTTTCACAGACCTTGGTAAGCATGGTGCTCTCTGCTTCACGAGTGCAATAAAAGGGAACCTTGCAAGCATTTTAGCTGCCAGTGCTTGAGGCCAGGGTTTCCATATTTTACCTCCCTCACTGGTTCTGCAGTGGCTGCCCAGATTGTGTCAAGGCCACATTCTTTCCACTGCCAGAGGTGTTTACAACACTATCAGCTGTGAATGGGGAAATGCAGAGCTCTGGTCAAGGGATTGGCGCACATATAGGGAGAGGAATCATCTCAAATGGCGTGACTGCATGGAAGTTCTTGGGTGTATATTATTTTTTTGTTAAACAACTCTGTATTAAATTTAGGAGCCTGAAACATTTTTAAAAGTCGTTCAGTTTACAGGAATCAGCCTAATACTGGATAAACAAAGCCTGACTCCCCACCACCTTACATACACAGAGGCTATGTAAGAAATCAAATCAATTAACATAAAGTTGAGCCTGTGTTTGTATGCTGTTATCCTAGCTTAGAAAAGTCCTTCAGGGCCACAGGTCACTGTCAACCTTCTATGCTGGGTTTATCCCAGTAATGGCAGGATTGAAAATTCACAGCCCACTTTGGGCTGCTGCAGGCTTTAGTTGCTCAGCTCTTCTCCAAACAGAAATGTGGAAGGATCTCCAAGAGAGAGCAGTCTTGGGAGGGCAATGAAGGGGACAAGTGTCTTCCTTGACGCCTGCGTATTTACTTCCCATGGGGAGGCCATTATTTTTGTGTATTGGAGTAGCTGGAACAGTAGACAGATTTACCCAAATAAACTTTCAGGTGTTCATGGCAAGGGAAGATGGAATATTGATGAGAGAGATGAAAGCAGAAGAGTGCAACTGTAAAAGAGGAAATAGCAATAGGAAATGGTGTTTATACAAGGATAAGCAGATATTTGTAGAGGAGAGTCTGCAACTGGCACTGGTTTTCTGCCATGCTACTTCCTGTTGTCAGAGCAATGGGCTCCCTTTGAATATTTTATATTTAACATACACATATTAAAGTGAATGTCAGGGTCTGGGTAATTGAACCTCCCACCCCTCACAAACCTTGAAAATGGGATTAATTTCAGAGTCCTGAATTTTGGCTGTCCTTCTGGACTTCATGTTAATGAGAAGCTGAAAGTTCAGTAGAGTGGAGCTCCTGAGGAGTCTCCCTGGGAATATCACAAGAGCCATTTCTCATCTTAGCTGAAAAGTTCCAGGATCTGTAACAGCTTCAGAAGGTGAAGCTCATGCACTTGTCAAATGGGCATTGAGAGGTTGGCTGTCTTTTGAGTGAAAGTTTGGAATGGATGGAGAGGAAGCTTGCTACTTTTGAAGATAACACAGTCCTCTGAATGACCATTTAGGTGCTGGGGTTCTATTTCTCTTTAATTCATTGAAGTATTAGCTTGGGACCAGTGAAAGAAGGCATGAAAATTTCTTATTTATTCCTGAATGTAAACTTTACTGAAGATGGCTCTAACCGGAATCACTGAGTGGGATTTAGTTGTGAAGTCTAAAAGTTCTTTATATTTAAAACAGACATGATGTGATGCAGATCTGAGAGATAGGAGGAAAATTTTGAAAACCTGTGTCTTGTCTGTCACCTTTGTAGCTTTAAATTATTGTCCTACAGCTTCAAATGAGGGCTTAATATGCATAAAATTATGGAAGGTTGGTTTTGGCTTTTATGTTTTTTTTTTATGAAACCAATAAAAAGATGTGAAGCAGAAATGATTATACCTGAAATAGCAGCAGGGAAATAGCCATATCTCTTCTCCATCCTCCGATGCATTCCTACTTCAGGATTTACGACTAACTCAATTAAACACACACTTTCCTCATAATTGCCCATGTGCTAGCAGAAGGCAGTCAGTTGTCAGGGGTTTTGTTCATTTTTGAGTTGGCTGCCTGAGAACATAAGGATTTAGGGTGAAACTGTGGAATTACCCATAAATTTTCTTAATTGAATTAAGCATAAGCTTTCAAGCTTAAGATACGAGCAAGGAAAATTTTCCAGTTTCCAGGCAGACCTGTCTTATTGCAGTTATTTATACAGTGCTGCTTTGACTTGCTGTTAAAAAATTACACTGAGGCAGAGATTAGGAATTCAAAGGCTGTTTTGTAAGCAAAAATTCCTTGGTTTCATTCAGTAAGAGGAGATGTGGTAAAGGAGGGAGAAAGGGGGGGAAGTGAGCAGGGAAAAGAAGGACTATTACTTGAGGCAGGTTTGTATATGTCAGTCACAGAGACCTTGATCCTGTAGAGCCTTAGGAATATGCTTTATGCTACACCGACGAGAAAGCTTAGAGCATGTAACATCTGTGGCCCTAGATATCAGGTCAGCCTCCTCCCTCCACCTCTTGTCTCCCATCTTGCTTGGTAACAGTCTCTGAAACAAGGGTGCAAGAGAACCCATGGCTACTCAAGAGTAAAAAAGAGGCAACAGGCTATTGTTGCATTCTGTGTGTGCTTTGGGACTTGTCGATAGAGAGTACCATGAGGTGACAGACTCCTGCTTTCTGCCAGATCAGAGATCAGATGCAGTGTTCTTCTTTTACTCCCTGTAGTCCCAACAGTTCCCCTTTCCTAAGAGAGTTTAAAACAACTTCTGAAAGAGACTTTGGCAGTTCCTTTGAAAACCCTCAGTAGCTTGAGACACCCTCTTTCTTAAAGAGGTCATCACAGGCAAGAGCAGGAGAAGACGGTGTGCTTGCCTGTGCTGCTTTCCACAGAGTTACGGGTCTCTGGGCTGTCAGAGCTGCTGCAGGTTTTTAGTGACACCAGCCTGAAGCACACACGCACCATGAAAGCTGCATTCCTCCCCCTCCTGCCCAAGGCTTTTGCTTTTTTTGGGGGGAGGTGGTGGTTGTTTTTCTGCGCCTGCTGACGTCAACAGAATTGCCAGATGGCATTTCAATGCTTTGCAAAGAGACAGGAGCCTTTTATTACCGAGGTCACGTGAATCCCATTCATTTGCATTCCCAGAAGTGGTCTAAAGCTTTTGCTCACTGTTCAGGCAGAGTGCTCTGCACCTTCCAGAGACCCAGAGGGCCTTTTGTGGGATATTGTTACCTTAAGTGAATCCTATAAGAGGCACGCATAGATTAAAGTTTTGCTGCACTTTCATTTGGATACCAAATATCAAAAGCTTCCCGACAGTTGTGCTTTGCAGAGGTTTTGTGTGTTTCCTTTTAAAATGACAAAGGAATACTAGGCAAATTTGGGGTAATAAACAGACCTGTGGCTTAGCTGTAAGAAGGTTACTGAGAGTCTCTCAGACTCAGTAGCTTGCGGAACAAACATGCAAGTCCAACAGTGTGACAAATATTAGTAGACAAGAGGAGTAATCTGGGTTTAGATTTTGAAGCTTTCAAGCTCTAACATTAGAGCTGGACTGTGACATGATCGAAGCACTGAAATGGACCATAGTCCCTTTACACCCCTGAACAGATGACTGGGAGCTCACTACCAGATGCACAAGATTAAACCAATTTACTTTGCTCTGCTTGAGCCATCCCTGCAGCAGCTGGGCAGGGGACACGGCAACGTTTGAAGGCCAAAACAGTCTCTTACTGATGTGGTAACTCCAACAGAAGCCCTTGTGTGGCAGCTAATCCAGGAGAAAGGGCTTGTCATTAGATTTTCAGTGGACTAGTCTTTGGAGACCTCAGCCTGCAAAGCACACCAGGGAACACACGGGTACTGGAGAAGGAAAAAACAGACTAAATTTTGGGGAGCACGAGGCAGTGGAAGCCTCCTGCATCTTGCAGATTATGAAGCTGATCCTTGAACTTGTTTTAGAGATCAACAGAATTTCTGTCTGAGGTTGAAAAGCAGGAGCACTTTTTATCTCAAGATAAATGCAGTGTCTTTGCTGGAGCACATGGGCTCTGTGGTGATGCAGAAAGGAGGCTAGGTAGTCTGGTTTTGACTCCTACACCACAATTTAAAGCTAAAACTCCCCTAAACCTCTATGAGTTTACCTGTATGTCACTATTTTTTACATCACTATTTTTTTATATACATCCCTGTTTCCATTTTAATACATCACTATTTTATTTTCTTCCCATTTAAGCTTTCAAATATGCCCCTGTGGTGCTTCCTTGCTCAGAATACGCTGCAGTGGCAAAGATGTGCATAAGTTACCAAGGGCCATCTGTCTAAAAAAAAAAATAATATGGGGCAACATAACTCTATGATCTTTCCAAGTGTGAATATTTCATGGCTTAACAAAGTGCTATTGAAAGGTACTTTGAGACAAGCAACATCACATAATCCCCTTTCCTGGTTGATAAACCGTGTGTTAATATTACTTACCCTTGTCTTACCAATTTTCCAGCTGTATGACATGCACTAAGTTCTGGTGATTTATCATAGTATTCCATATATGTTAAGTATTGCTGCTGTTCACATGGCGTTAAGTGGTTGCAGAAGAAGACACAAATAAATATAGTGAATTATTGGACTCTGAATTTTGTACCATTATGTTCATGACTAGGAAGTAGAGAAATTGTACTAAGCTGGCTTGGAGCAGACTGGATGATTGTGCAGAGTACAAAGAGTAATAACCAACTTGACCCTGCTTTCATAACTCCATTCTTCAGCTGAGGGAAGAAAGAATACAGTTTCTTTAGGGCTGGCGTCTTAGGGAAACTTATTGCTCATGCTGTGCTCCGATACCTAATTTAATTTCACAGGGGAGTAGCAATTGGCGTTCACGTCGTGTTTCACAGATCATGGAACAGGAAGCAGCCTCTCAACTTCTAGGTTGCTGAAAGGGAGGAGCGTTGCTTGGAAAAAAAAAAAAAAAAAGGACAAAAATTTGTTTTGTGAGGGAATTCGGCTCGTGAGCACAGCAGGCAAACTGCAGTTCTACTGTGACTCCTGCTGAAGTTAGAGTCACTGCAGATTAATTTGCCCCTCAGTTTATCAGTTTGTAGAGTCTTGAGTGCAGATGGGTCCCTTGGTAGATTAAACAAAAAAGAAAGAACGTTTTTTCCTAACTAGGAATTAGAGGTTTTTGAGACTTCAGTGTGAATGTGTCCCTTCTGTACTTCCATCTCACATTAGCTGTATTCTGGATTTGCTTCCACAGCCTCTGTAGCTTGTACCTAATTGCCAGCGTGTTGCTGATTGCTTTGCATCATTCTGCAAATCACATCATCAAACTGAAAGGAAGCATGCTTACACCAACAGGCACATGTTGACACTGTCTTTTGTGTCTGTGTATGTGCTGATATTTCATTATTAGCATTTTTTTTTAATATTTTTTAATTTTTCTCTTCCATTATTACTTGCATGTTGATACTCTCAGCAGCTTTACTAAAAACAAATATAGTACAATAAATTACAAAGAGTAAAAAAATAAGTACAAAAATGTAGGGAATACATTCATACTAGAGACTGCACAATTGTAGATGGGTTTTAGCATCTTTGGCAGCTCTGGTAGCAGACAAATGAAAAATAGGAAGAGAAACATGTATATGTTATCCTACTATGTTTGATTTATTTCTCTGAAAGAAATTCTGCTTTCTTAATCCAGTTGTAAAGCACTGCATGTGTTGCTGGGGAGTCTTGTGCTCGTACAGAAATGTTGGTACTTCTTCTATTAGGAAATATTTTAGCATGGGATCTCTTCAAAATTTTATGAGATTCCCTTCACCTCCCCCAGATGCAGTAATTTCTGTTTTGTTCAGACAGGATTTTCAGGATTATTGGAAAGAATGTGAACAGTAAGAGACTACTGGGCTAATATATAAAAAATGTGAAGATCTTTTTCCTTTGAAATTCATGGTAGCATTTCATGCACCGCAGTTACAGTCTCAATTTGAAGGAAGAATAGTGCCATCTGGTGATCTCTGGGAAAGGCTTTCCTGCACCTACAGGATCATAATGTGCTCTATTAAAAGTTCTGTTCAGTGAAGCACTCATTCTGAAGCACTGACTCACTTTAAGAGGTTGTCTAGCATTAGGTGTCCTAGGAAGTGTACTCATTGATAGAGGTATTTGTGCTATAGCCTTGAATATGAATTCAAACCAGCTGTTCTGTAATTTTCTTGCTGGCGTCCCTGCTATGAGGCTCTCATCCCTTTTTCCTGTTGTGATTTTCACTTCTGCAGCTGGATGTCCTCATAACTGTTCAGCGCACCCGTCTCCTGCCTTCTCTCCTTTTCCTGTGTTTTTGACCCCATGAGACACTAGAAGACCATTGGGGAGGCAGTAACCCTTAGAAAGATGAGTGGCAGTTTGGGTTTCCTTGCTTCATCCTTCTGGGAACTCACAATCTGCATCGCTCAGTTTATAAGTGAGGCAGTTGCTCTGCTGCAGTAGAAGACCTGCGCTCTGATCTTTCTCATTATGTTCTCATCTGTAATGAAGGGCTGGCATCCAGATCATTGCTGATGCTGCCACCCCCTGAGGGGAAGCAAAGTTCAGTCTGCTGCTGCTGAGCTATGTGGGGCTTTGCATGGATGTCAGCTTGCTGCGGGGAGAAAAGGTGGTGTTATGTTAAAGGTAGATCCATAAATCATTTATACAGAGCTAAGCCAACATCATTTTACAAGAAAAAATAGATTCTGTCTGCGGTTAGAAGTCTGACAATAGACAGGTTTTATTTAAAATAATCTGTGCACTTGGTGAAACATCCTTTAACTGGTTCTCATTTAGGCTGATCACATAAGCAAGCCCTTAAAGCAAAGTAGAAACCCCTAAATTATATGTAGAGTCAGAATATGATTTTATCTTTTTTGACTGGTTACTAAGAACACCCAAATCCACACAAATCAGGTTTCAGAGTTAAATATGAAGTCCTATTTGTAACTTATCTTTTTGTTTTTAGCTAGCATGGGTTCATATGATTTTCTTTATACACAAAGGATTAGCTAGTCTTTACAGACAGCTTTTGATTTACATTTTCTTCTCTGTTTAAAAAAGGCAAGCAAAATGTTAATTCCTTTCTTTCCAATTAATTCTCCTCCACTCATTTAAACTGAGCTATTAACATGTTTAACTGCGACGTATATTACAATGGCTCTGCTTAGAATTGGATCATTATGTAGTTAGTTATGGCTTAAAGGCATATTCATTATCGTGTTGGAAAAATCACATCCTAATTGAAGGCAACTTTCCTAAAAGTGGGACCTCATCACATTGCCTTCTTGTGCCACTTTGATTTTATTGACAGGAAGTCAAGCACATTTCTTTGATCTGTGAGTGAAGATAAAAAGGGCAAGTGGATAAAATGTTGTGTATGTTTAATTTAGTTGGATATTTCATTTTGCTGTAATATCATATAGAATGCTTCAGCTTTATTCCTTACAGCCACTGTAGCTTGCATTAAAAAAGGAAATGGATACAAATAGATTTGTCTTCAAATCAAGGGCAATCTTCACATTACTGGCAAAATGCCAGTGTGTTGCACAGATTGAGCATTACTGATACACATTTTCTGCTCTATGTTAACATTTTGGTAGGAATGACAGTAATTAAAAGAACACATAATTTAACTGAAGTAATTCTTCTTTTTGTAGAAGCTTGCTTCCTAATGTTATTGTGAAAAACCTCACCCAAATGCATTAGGAGGCAGAGAAGGGTAAACAGAAAGAACTGATCAGTAATTTTCATTTTCTTTTTTAACTTTAATAGAATAAATGAAGTACCTGGGGCCACTTGTAACATTCAGATTGGAGCAGTCAGGGAAATAGCACAGAATTAAGAAGACTGGATCCATATGCTTCATCAACTGATTTGTCAGAGCAGTGTATTTTTGCCAACAATTTTGCTTGTGGTCTTTTTCAATGTGTTAATATGTTGTTTGCATAAAACATTGCAATGAGAGATGTGTGTGACTCTTCAGCAAGGTCAGTGGTATGAAGTCAAGTGTTTTCTTGTGATTAAAGTTGTCTTTTATCTTTGCTGTTCTGAGTTTAGTTAAACTGACTTTTAGGGGAGACCTTTAAGTTTTAAACCCTGTACTAGGTCACCGGTGTTAGCACACCTGAATATTGAAGTAATCTCTAGAGTCTAATATGTTATGGGTTAGTCTCATTTAAGGGAGCAACAAGCCTCTGACTGCAAGAGATGCAAAGCTTCTACAGTTTGATGCAACAAAACATGCAGGGGAAGTCATAACTTTTTTGAAAAAAATAAGTATATTCAAAGTAAAGGTTCAAGTTTTGCGAAGTTAACATGACTTCTTGTTTCTATCTTTTAATAAAAACGGTTTAGAATTGCTGAAGCAAAGCCAAAACAACTCCTTTCAGTTGCCAGAAATTACAAGCCCAGTAGTTTTTCTGTCAGGGTAGAAAATATTTTTGATGTTTTTCTAAAGCTGTCAATACAGCATGGATCCTTCAGTTGCCTAGTTTGAACTGCTCATTTCTTTTTGTGAGGATATCACTGTTCTCAGTGTTAGGAGAGTTCTATGGTAAATCTGTGTGATTAGAAGTGAATTGTTATCAGCAAATAGCTCAATATTGTGCCCACTGATTAATAGAGATAAATACCAAGGCCTTGTGCTGATGTATCTTTCAAAGTGGTCGATTTTCAGTGTTTAAAGAGAGATTTGTATGTTGATACTACTTTTTCTAGTAGTAACTAGTAGTATCTATACCTCCTTTTTTACAAAAAGGAGGTATAGAAAAGGAAGCATATATTTAAAAAGGAGGTATATATTCAGAGCAGCCTTTTAACCTGTCAGGAAATATGAACTTCTGCATGGGATTAATGCACTGTTTACAGCTGTTTTGAAACTGGCCCTCATTGTGTCCTCCTCCTTGACTGAACCTGTCAGTTTATCTTCCTCTTCATGTCTCTGGCCCTGCCTTTCCATTCTTCATGTTTCTATACTCCATGCTTCCATGCATTTTCATACATCTAAATCCTTCTCTGTGCTTTTCTTGCCTTCAGGAACAGATATTGATAATGCCTGGTGGTGGCTGGGTTGAGCCCTGGACCTGTCTTCCAGTGCTGACAGGCTTCACACCTCAGGAGCTGGTGCCAGGGTTGTACATCGTGTGCCTGCCGGCTGGGCAGAGTAGGGTGCTCCGTGCATTGTTGACTCTCTTGGCAGAGCTTGCCCAGTCTGCAATCGATAACTGGGTGTTGAAGAAATAAAATGTTTAGTTATTCGCATACTTGCATGTGTGTGCATCCAGGCAGAGGTACCTTATTGCTTGTTTGAAGAGAAATAACTGTTAGTGCTGCAGGTGGCTTACCATATGCTGCTTATTTTGCATTGAAGTAGGACTTCATAGTTATTTTATAGCAGCACTCTTAGAGCACATTTTTTAATTGTTGGCAGAGGTAGTAGCACTTTGGGCTTCTATCTTTAAAAGCCTAGAATGTCAGCACTGATGCTATGTCTGCTGTGTCAGATGGTTTATGTACTAAGAAAACAGTGATGATACCATGATACCAGAAGTGGTATCTTTGGTATCCTAGGGTGTACTGGGAAGAGCATTGCCGGCAGGTTGGGGGAGGTAATCCTTCCTCTCTGCTCAGCCCTGGTGAGGCCTCACCTGGAATACTGTGTCCAGTTCTGGGCTCCATGGTACGAGAGACATGCCGCTCCTGGAGCAAGTCCAGCAAAGGGCTGCTAGAATGGTTAAGAGTCTGAAGTGTCTCTCATATGAAGAAAGGCTGAAATAGCTGTACCTGTTGAGTTTAAAGAAGAAAAAGCTCAGGGGGAACTGATCTGTGTATGTATGTATCTGAAGGGAGGGTGTCAAGAGGAAGGGGCCAGACTCTTCTGGTATTGCCATGTAATAGGACAAGAGGCAACGTACGTAAACTAAGATGCAGGAAGTTCCATCTGAACACGAGGAAGAACTTATTTGCTGTGAGGATGGCTGAACATTGGAATAGGTTGCCCAGGCAGGTTGTGGAGTCTCCTTCCCTGGAGATATTCAAGAGCCATCTGGACACAATCCTGAAAAATATGCTCCATGTGACCCTGCTTGACCAGGATGTTAGACTAGGTGACCTCTGGTGGTACCTTCCAACCTCAGCTATTCTGTGATTATGCTTTAAGTGGTCTGCATTCAGTGTTGTCTTTTAAATGTGATTTCCGTGTTTCTCTTGTGAGAGTTCGGTAACAGTTCTAGGTACAGAGTTTCAGTGGGTTGTCTTGTCCCTCCAAATTATGCCTATCTCCTCCACACAGTAGTAAGTAAGGGATTCTGTTGCACTCAGTGGTACTTCATCACTGATTTTTTGCTGCAGTAGATTAAGTTCAGCTTCACAAGGGGATTTAACTTTTTTTAAAAGCCACATGTAACCCACATGTAATCCACAGGTGATATTTTGTTTTCTAAATACCGACATCCAAGCAGAAAACATAAGTCACTATAGAAATAGAAATCATTGTCTTGTTGAGTTGCCAGCCATAAGCACTAACGCTTCACAGTCTGCATCTGGTGGATTTTTTTCTTGTCTCTATTTTTCTGTTGCCTTTTGTAAATGAGAAACCAGTGCTGCTAAATTTAAATGTGAATTTGAATTCAAGCTTCCCAAAAACACAGAAGTGTTTGACCCTCATCAAAAAGTGCAGACCTTGAACAGCCAGATGATCAAAGTTCAGTATGGCGAGATACACGTGGTGCAGAAGTACAGGTTGGCTCAATCTCCAAATAGAATTAAGAAGCAGCCAGCATTAGGGATACTGTCTGCATTCTTTTTTTTTTTTTTTCTGATAGGCAAGCCAAAAAACTTCTCACAACCTAAAAGCCACAAATAGAAAGCGGGAATTCTCTTCAATTAAATCTGTACACAGGCAGGACAAATCAGTTACCAGCTTGATGAAAAAATATAAATGGTTGCTGAGGTTGCTTAGAAGTCCTTGAACCTTTAACATCTGGTTCATAGAATCATAGAATAATTAAGGTTGGAAAGGACCTTAAGATCATCTAGTTCCAACCCCTCTGCCATGTCACCATGCTAAACCCTGCCACCCAAGGCTCTGTCCAACCTGGCCTTGAACACTGCCAGCGGCGGAGCATTTACAACTTCCCTGGGCTACCCATTCCAGTTCCTCACCACCCTAAAGAGTTTCTTCTTCATATCCAATCTAAACTTCCAAGTTTGTATCCATTACCCCTTGTCCTGTCACTATAGATTATAGCCAGAATAGTGGCTGAAAATGGCCATTTTATGCAAGCATTGACCTATTGTTGTAATCATCTCTATACCTTGTATGTCAGCAAGCAAATGATCTCATTTGTGACAGCAAAAGGCAAAATACGCCTATAGTATAAACTACCTAGTGTGTCTTGAAGTTGATCCTTGCAGGTCAATGATGAAGTAGGTTGGAAGCAGTCCTCAGGGCTTGCTAGTCTGTCATCTTATGTCTGTGCTAAGTGAAATAATTTTAATATCATAGAAGATATGCAAGGATAGTGTTTTCTTTTTCTTCTATATGAATTACTGTTTCTCTCTGTTCTCATCTTCATCAAAGTGTCTGCCTACAAATAATCTAGGAAAGGATGGGGATTTTCACATATAGTGCATGCTTAGTGTGCTTTTTGCAGGTCTTGTCTTTAGATGTTGAAGCAGCTTGTACTTTATAAATTACAGCTCTGCAGCGCTTATGATGAAGGATTTGGGGGCTGCAAGTCCCTAAGGCTACAGTTGCTTTTCTTGTATGAGTCATAATATAAGAATCCAAAGCCCAGTCTTGAAGAAAAATGATTAATTCTTTTCACAGAGGATTTCATTAGTGCCATAAAGTCATGAGAAAGAGGCGGCAGCTTCTGTAACACTAGATGGTTATTAACTGGTATTAGCGTGAGTGCTTTCTATCAGGAGAACTAAAATAATACAAACCACAAGGTCTGATGGAGAAGAAAAATGTGTTAAAATTTGACCAATTTGATTGCAGTGAGGTAATCACTTGACTTTCATAAGCACAGGATTTATCCATTTTAAAAGATACAGAATATCTCTGCCTGTCTTTGCTTCTGTGAAAGCATGTTCTAACAAATGGGCCACTAAGTATCAATAGTATTCTTGGTCAACCGGAGATCTTCCTGTTCCTGGCATATGCAAAACATGGCCCAAGATACACATCAGTTTCCTGCTGTCGCTTCTAAATCATAGAATCATAGAATCATAGAATAGTTAGGGTTGGAAAGGACCTTAAGATCATCTAGTTCCAACCCCCCT
>JASSUY010023502.1:0-62837 GCA_032466535.1 Forpus xanthops
ATGCTCCATCACTGGTGGTGTTCAAGGCCAGGTTGGACATAGCCTTGGGTGGCATGGTTTAGTGGGAGGTGTCCCTGGCCGTGGCAGGGGAGTTGGAACTAGATGATCTTGAGGTCCTTTCCAACCCTGACTATTCTATGATTCTGTGATTCTATAATGATAATTTTGCCAAAACCAAAAATACTGTAAGTGTGCTATGTGGACTATTCAGTATTTCAAAACAGATTGTAGTGGTGCCATGTAAGACTAAAGTACTTCTTAGTCCTTATTTGCTAATAAAATTTTTGAATGCATGTGAAATCTGTTAGAACAGTGGAAGGGAGAGCAGGATTATAGAGTAGAGGGCAGCTTGTACTTAAGTCTTTGGTATATTGAAAAATGTGGGATCTGCGCATGATATGAATGGTAGTGAATAAGGAGTGGCTACTGTCCTGGGTTCAGAAGTAGCAGTCATTTTTCTCCTTAGTAGCTGGTGCAATGCTGTATTTTTGACTTTCAGCCTGGTAACAGTGCTGATAACACCGATGTTTTCAGTTGCTGCTCAGTAATGTTTAGCCTGACCCAGGGACTTCCTGAGTCTCATGTTCTGCCAGGGAGGAGGGGAGCAGAGAAAGGACCCCTGACCCAATCTAACCAAAGGGGTATTCCATACCACAGCACATTGTGCCCAGTGTATAAACTGGGGGCAGTTACCTGGAAGGGTTAGATCACTGCTCTGGTCGGGCTGGGTATCAGTCGGTGGGTGGTGAGAGGTTGTATTCTCTTCCCTTGTATTTCCTTGGTCATTATTATTATTGGTGGTAGCAGCAGTAGTTTGTGTTATACCTTAGTTACTGAACTGTTCTTAACTCCTGGGAGTTACATTATTTCGATTCTTCTCCACATCCCTCCTGGAGTGGTGGGAGGAAGTGGGGGAGGGAGTGAGCGAGTGAGTGGCTGCATGGTTCTGAGTTACCAGCTGGGCTTAAACCTTGACAGCAGTGAAGGTATAAATACTTGTGTCTGCACAATGCCTACACTGTTGCTTAAAAAATCCTTGGAATGCTTGATTGTCTGCATATTTACTGTACTTTTGATAAGATGCAAGGCTGTGCTTGGAAAAAATTTCTTCCATTTGAGAGTAGTTAAGACTGTTTTGCTTATGAAAAAGAGGAAGAAATTCCATTAGAAGATATAAGATTGTTAAGGGTGTTGTGGTTGAAGCTCAGCTGGCAACTACTACCACAATGAAACCAGGACAAAGGGCCACCAGGTACTGGCAGATAAAAGTCTTAATTAAAAGCATTTTTGGATAATTGATATAATAAAAGCTGAACAAATGCCCAGAAGTGTAGTGACAGAAAAGTTCAAATTAGAAAGGTGTGCGTTTTGCATATAGTAACTGATTAAAATCTCCATCTCTCACTGTTCTGGGAGTTGGATTGGGTACCTCTTAAGATTTGCTTCAGCTAAATGCAAAGTATTGGACAGAATTTCAAAGGCAAAAAGCCAATTTCTGTGGTCTATTTTACACTTTAATTCTAGTACACTGATATTGCAGCATTTATAATAAAGTTCATAATGAGAACTTGGATTATTAAAAATAACCAAGTAAACAGAAGAAAGGCTTGATCATTCTTTTAAATTGCTCTATCTTGTTCATTATGTTTAGGCATTGTATTGTCTATGTTTTTTGGGAGGTACTGAGATTGGAGCTATAAGGATGGGTACAGAGTAAGTAGTGGTTTTTACCTGTTGCTTTCCTCCCCATGGTAAAATTTGTGAAACAGACAAGAAAATCCAGGTTCCTGAGTTAAATAGAGGGGAGAAAAGGAAGAAAACGCAAACCACACACCTCCATAACAAAACAAAAAACGCAACCAAACAAAAAATTGAGATATCAAGAATTAACATCAGGGGGAGAAAGAGGTTGAAAGTAGGAATTACAGAAGTGGAAGTATTACTGCATACTCTGTGATGATTAAATGAGTATCTTTAGATTCCCCTGGAGTTTTTTTAGTGAGGTGGTATTTTGGGGGGGGGGAGGTGTTTGTTTTTTTTAAGATGCTGCTTAATCTTTCTGGCTCTAATCAGCTAGTTAAAAACTTCGTTCAGTTCTCTTCAATTCACCATATATAGTTTTCTTTTATAGGTGGTTGGTGTTTCTTCTGTGGTTGGCACAGGACTGGATGATTTTTTTGTTCAGCTCTCTAAAGCTGTAGATGAATATGAAAGGTAAGGTAATAACCTTTGGTCCTTGACTTGTTGAAAACCTGCTGAAGTTACTATTCATGAGCCCACTCCTTTGATCTGAAGGGCTGTACATTTTCCACAGCCAATGTAGTTCAGGGTTTCTAACAAACTTAAATGCAAAAGTCAGCATGAAAAGCTGCATTCGAAAGGAATTATTCAGTGGTGGTTTTTTGTCCTAACTCTTCAGAAAAAAAATAAAAGACCCTTTTATTCCCTTATCCTTTGATTTCCCACATTTGTTACTCCCCAAATGTACTCCTTCCCTGCATCCCATAATGTATCCCACACCCATAGCCAGCCACCTCTCTATGCTTGCAAGGTGATCCAGAGAGCTCTCAATAAGGCATGGTGAAGGATCTCATGCCAGGACCATGGGGCTGATTGGGAGGAGCTGAGACAGGGTATCCATTCCTCTGAGTCCTTAATTTGGATTCCTTGCCTGCAACCATATCCTTGTGTTCCTCTGGGCTTGTTGAGATGGATCTTTGATGGTTTGATGGCTCTTCTGTGATGGGCCTGGGAGTATCTGAGTAGGGTGTTCTTTGTGCTTCTTCCCCCACTCCCCAAATGTCTCTTTTGAGGTGTTGAGGAGTTTTGGTACATAACCTAAGAGTTATTCTGGGATACACTGCCTACATAATGAAATCCTAGTTGAGGGTTTCATATAAGCTGCCAGTGTGTGCTTGTAGCCCAGAAAGGTGATTGTATCAGAAGAAATGTTGAGCCAGAGGTTGAGGGAGGTGATTTGCCCTCTCTACTCCACTCTCCTGAGACCATGCCTGGAGCACTGTGACCAGTGTGGTAGCCCATGGTTAAGCAAGAAATACATGGACCTATTAGAGCTATTCCAGAGGGCTGTAGAACAGTCCCAAGTTTTGGAGCATCTATCTTATGAAGAAAGGCTGAGAGAGTTGGGTTGTTTAATCTGGAGAGGGGAAGGCTCAGGGAGGCCTTATTGTGACCTTTCAGCATATAAAGGGGATAAACAAGAGAGGCAAACTTTTTACAAAGGCCTGTAGTGACAGGACAAGGGTTTCAAGCTGAAAGAGGATAGGGTTGGATTGGACATAAGGAAGAAATTTTTCTACTATGAGACATTGGCACTGGTTGCCCAGAGAAGCTGTGCATTCCCCATCATTGGAATCATTGAAAGCCAGGTTGGATGGGGCTTTGATCTAGTGAAAGATGTCCCTTCCTGTGGCAAGGGAGGTTAGACCAGATGATCTTTGAAGGTCCCTTCCACGCCAAACTGTTCTATGATTCTAAGAAGAGGATATCCTTACTTCATTAGAGAAATACTTCAAAGGTCCCGCAGTAGTACAATAGTTTGTAAGTCTGTAAACAGTCCCACTGAACTGTCTTAGGAAACACAAGTCTTAGCAGAGAAAGTCATGTCTGTGATTAGAGTGATTAATCTCTGCCGATTAGATTCAGCAATGAAATGACTACCTCAGCTGAAGTGGTGTGGGAAAGGTTTGCTGTTTTAATGAAGTACGTTCACTTATTTTGCATCCATTGGTTTCAGAATACAAATGTGGGTAAAAAAAATATTATTAGTCTTTCTGAAATGTCTTTCAAACATGAAGAGAAAACTTTTCTGGAGATGTTTTTTGAGGTAGAAACAAGATGATCCTTACTTAATGTGTCATGTATTAGTTCACACTGAATGTACTCTACATTTTCAGAGAGTATCGTCCAGAATATGAACGCCTGAGAAAAACACTGGTAGGTATTTTTAACTTTTATATACCTGGGCAGTGTATCTTGGGGTCATTTTTATGCACACAGTTTCTTCTTTATTGGGAAGCTCTAACACTTCATTCACTAATCATACTCATTGTGGAAAAAGTCCTGTTCTGAAGCTGACCATCTGGTTTTTCTTCCTGGATGTGGTGGAGCATATATTCACAGAAATAAAGATGTTTGTTAAATCAGATGTTCATCAGCAGTTTAGTGCTAATTTTTGGGGGGCAAATTGTGAGTAAATGGTTGGGAAAGATTTTTTTATCTTCCATTTAGAATGATAGAGATGTCTTAAAAAATAACTTGTAAAGTGATTTGTTGAGAGTATCACAGTATCTCTTTGCACCAGTGAATGGTACTGTTTTGAGTTAGGCAATTAATAATGAAGACTGAATTGCAGTACCAAAGTCATTAGCTCTGCTCACCTGGGGCGCTCTCTGTCCAAAAGACAGTTCTCTGCAGGCACAACTGCACTTGAGTTTGGCTTCCTGATGCTGCTGGAAATGTTCTAGAAGCCCATCATGCTGGAGATTGCTTTCCATGCTTATCCAAAAGTTGCCTGTAATCTTAGTTGTAAGACCTGCTTGCTGACTAGGGGACAAACTGCTCTTCTTGGGTGAGATGACTTTTACTGTTTTAAGTGTATTCAGAATCCATGTGTAACTTTGTACCAACAGGAGAAAGCTCAAAATGAACAAAAGAAAGAGCAGCTGGAACGCTTGCGGAAGGACATGGGAAGTGTATGTGTGCAGGGCAACACACTTGCAGGTACCTTAATAGGAAGATACAAGTTTACTGCAAAAGTTGTCTGAAGAGTCAGCCTTAAGAAGTCACTTAGTGCTTTTCTGTTTTCCCAGTGAAACTGTGGAAGCAGCTTCATGTTAGGAAAGATGAGTGGAGCTTTAGTTCCTGTGGGGTCAGACTTAGCTCTTCTTTATGTTAGTCACAGAAATGGGAAGAAACTGCTGTGTAGATAAAGTGGTGAAACTGTCAAATTAGAAATGAGAAAGCTCTGCTGTTGGTTGAACTGTTGGCTTACATGAAGTTAAGCATGGTGCTGATGCAGTCTGTCCTGTATCTTTTTAATTCACAAGCAGCTTTCTGTCTTTTTAGAGAAGGCATTTACTGCTGTGTTTATGTGCAAATAGAAGTTGTTGAGGCACAAACTTACTTGTTAGCTTTTGTTTCATGTATAGCTATTTCTGTTCAAGGGTCTAATGATGCTTCTGCAATGGGTCCCTCTGAGCTGATCCTAACACGAGGAACTCTTGATGAAGAAGAAGAAGAGAGGGAGAGTGATACTGATGATATTGACCATGAAGGTAAGGGAATAAGGGATCTGATCCGACTGCCTGTCTGGTCAGGAAATACCCTCTGCATTTCATTACCTGGATTGACTGATTTGAAAGCCTAGAAAATAAGCAAACTTTGTCACCTAAATCTGGGTGTCTGAATATGGAGCAGAAGCCCAGCTGCAGTGCTTAGTTCAGTGAAATGTTTGTGAAAGTTCAAGTTTAAATTTTTAATTCAGGTAATTATTTTTAATAGTGTATAACATGCATAAACCAGACAAACTGCTTCGATCACGCAGTGACCTCTGAATTTAATTAACAGACAATATGCTTCATCATCTTTTTGGCTTTACAGTTTCTGCCCTGGCTCTCTTTCCTTTTCCAGTGACTCCTGGTCATGGAACACTCTTCTAAGTTCTTACAGTGTGTGTGATTTGTCTCTTACACAACTTGCAGACTTAATCTTCATTCTTTCCCTGTTCCATTGATTTTTAGAGTAACTTGTTTCTTTTTCCTTGCAATGAAGATCAAATAGACTTAATGTGCTGCTCTACCTAGCCTGACTCTAGCTTTCTTCAGTAGCAGTAGAACAAGTGGTGAAATAGTACTGAAGTGTGGATTTGTTTCCCCCAGTTACTGAGGAGAGTCATGAAGAACCAGCCTTCAGAAACTTTATGCAAGAAACGCGAATGAAATATCAGAGAAGCAGCAACCCAAGCGAATGATACCTTCTGAAATAGATGGTTTGGAATCCCTTATGATGGAGTTAAAAGTAAAGGAACAACATAAACTTGCATAGAACCGTGCATGAAGTCTTCTGTCTATGAACAGCTTCCTTTGATACATTTCTGTCTTTCTCCCTGAAGTAACTTTTGGTCATATGAGTTGAAGGTCTTGTAACCAACTGGCTGTGCATTTGGCCACCTGCCACTGGGACTTCCTGAAGCTGAAGGAACCAGATAACACTTTCTTTTGCTCCAGATTCTTTAGATGTGCTTGTTGAGAGCATCTAGAGTACTTCCTGGTCAGGAAAAATGCATTTTGTTCACGTTGGGTAGACAGGTGTCTGCTGCAGCCAGGACGCAAGTGAATTCTGCTGCGTGAAACTTCATCAATCCAGTATTTGATGTTTTGGTTTTAATTAAATATATTTTATGTACTAACAAATGTGTGTTTGCTAAAGGAAGGAGGTTTCATTTCACCTGTGCTTACAGCCCATCCATATGGATGCATAGCAAATGCATCTTAAATTACAGAAGTAGAAGTGCTCCAGTCCACTGATCAGTGACTGTGGACCTCCTCTGGGCTCACGTCAATGGGTCCATGTATTTCCTGTGCCGGATACTCCAAAGATGAATGTAATACTCCAGATGGGGTTTTATGAGAGCAGAAGAGAGGTGCAGGATCACCTCCTTTGACCTGCTGGACACAATTCTTTTGATGCAGCCCAGTACCCTATTCTATTCTATGATTCTATGCAGTTGGCTTTCTGGGCAGCAAGTGCACTCTGTCAGCTTGCATCCATGTTTTCATCCACCAGTACACCAATTCTTCCTCTGTGGGGTTCCTGTCAATCCCTTCATCCTTTGTTCATTCTGCTGTTATCTACGAAAAACCAGACCTGATGCTGGCTGGCGCGTTTGCGAGGAGGTGTTTTGGTCCTTCCGGGGAGCCGTCGGCATTCTACGCGTGCGCCGTGCGTGGGAGCAGCATGGCGGCTCACAGGGAGCTGCTCCTGGCACGGGCAGGTGAGGGCCTATGGGAGAGGAGGAGAGAGAGCAGCTTCGGTGGGTGCTGGGCATGTCCTGCCCGTTGGCTCTCGGGGGTGGGGGGACGGGGAGCTCAGATCCCCCGGTGCTGCAGCTCTCGCTCAGCGGGGCAGGCCTGGAGTTCTGAAGAGGGAAAGGATGCGGACAACTCCTATGATGCAGAGCCGGGGGCCTCCCTGCCTCGCCAGAGCTCCCCTGAGTCTGTCCTGGCCCTGCTTACCCCATGCAGCAGCTCCCAGTTCCATCGCCTCCCCCGAACCCTTTCCCATCTCCTCAGGCTTCCAGAGCAGTCGAGTTAACGCTCAACAAAGTGAGTGGTGACTCCGTAGTGCTAGTGGACAATTGTTTGTTACCCCCTCTTTGCCCCTAGGAACTTCGGTGAGATTAAACTCCACAGGAGACATTGAAAATATTTGTCAGACATGGGCAGTAGTTTTGTGTCTTGATGGTAGACTTGAGAGTCTGCATACATGTGAGAAAGGGTTTTTTTTTTTGTGTAATGGGAACACAGTAAGGACAAATCCACATAAAAGTGCAGCTTGTAACTTAAATTTACCCAATGAATAGTAAGGGGGGACTCATTAAGCTCAGTGTTGAATTGATGATGTTTTGCAGTAGGGGTATTTTAAACAACGATGCCTTTCTTCTGGAAGAGGGAATCTGTTTGCTCTCTGTTCATGACCTAATCTGGGGACCAGATAATGACCTTGTTCTGGACCTCAAAGCCCAAATCTAGGTCAGTCCTATTCATGACAGAAAAATGCCTGGTTTTCCCTCTCAGGGGTGATGAAGTATCTGCATTTTTTTTTTTTTTTGGCTTGCAATATTTATTTCTTACCAGAATGGTAAAAAATATTACTCCTTATTTATAAGAATATGTGTAACTTTCTTTCTTGCTTAAAAGCTCTGATTGGCCTTGGCTTCAAGGATAATGGAAGGTACTTTGATGTTGAACTTTTCTAATACCAAACAAGTAATTGGTGTCTTTTTCCCTGGTCAGAAGCTGTTATTTCTGCATGCTTTGAGAAGCGCTATAGGTAACTTGTCCTGCTGTTTGTAGGTAAAATTGTTGTAAAATTGTTGTGCTTCAAGTATTGATCCAAGGATGGTCCAAGAAACATTTCCAGGCAGTTCTGGGAAGGCTGCCATGGAATGACAGCAGGGTTTAGGTGAGAATGGACAGCTGGAGGTCCTGTCATCTGCTCAGGGTGGGGTTGCTCAGGGTCTTGTCCGATTGAGTTTTGAGCATCCTGAGGGGTGGAGAGCCCATAGTCTCATCCTTTTGCATGCAGGGTATGCTCTGGGCAGCACAGCCTGTGTGTGGCTGGGCTTCATGACCACAAGGGTGCAGTGCTGCATCGTGATCAGGAGAGCCGACTGTTCCCGGGATGCAGAAACTCTGGGTAGGTAACTTTGAAGACCCTAGATCAAATAGAATCCAAGTGATTCCAGCTGTAACTGGATTCTTGTTGGAAAGACTGTCATAACACTTCTGAGCCATGATCTCCACAAGCGTATGTATGGCATTACCAAATGTGCTGAACATGACTCTCCTCATGCCATTTCTGATTGCACAAGTGAAACCAGAACTGTGAAAGCCCTGAATGCTGATGGGAAATTTCCTCCTTGGTGAATGGTACTGGAGAATCCTTTCTCAGCAGCAGACAGAAATGTTTTTGAATTCTGGTTCCAGATGGCATCTATGGGGTTAGTCTTGGAAAGATGGATGCTTTCATATACAAATATGAGATCTCTGTTGCTGGTAATCAGTAGCTTTCTTGCACTGTGCCTAAGTGAACTTGAACTCTGGTGCAGTTGAAAAGCAGCATGGCAGTGATCCAAGCTTCTTGGCCCAGGCAGGAGAGGTTTCCTGGTGCTCTAGCTCCAGCATGCTGCACTGCCCCGTGGGAGTGCTTTGTGCAAACACTGTCCAGGCTACAGCCCTCTTGGTTTATGAAGAGACACCATTTCCCATTTCCAAGCCTTAAAATGGCAGTTGACAAAAACACTTTAGATGCAGGCAGGTATTTTACTACTAGTACTGTAGCTTCAGAAGTGCCTGATAACCAAGAGAACATCCAGGAATGGACAGGAGTAAGTTAATCCTTCTCAGAGTGCAGTGATTAGAATGGAAGTCTTCGTTATTTACAAATTGCATGGGAACTTCATTTGCAAGGGGTAACACAAGGAGACGTGGGCACACGCTGATTATCCTGGTTTGAGGTGGGATAGAGTTTACTTTTTTCTAGTACTTGGTACAGTGCTGTGATTTGGCTTTAGTCGGAGAGCTATGCTGATAACACATCGATGTTTTAGTTGTTGCTCAGTAGTGCTTACCATAAGTCAAGAACTTCTCAGTCTCTTGTGCTCTGCCAGTGAGGAGGAGCACAGGAAGCTGGGAGGGAGCAGGCAGGACACCTGACCCAAGCTAGCCAAAGAGGTATTCCATACCACAGCATGTCATGCCAGTATATAAACTGGAGGGAGTTGGGCAGAAGGAGCTGATCACCGCTCAGGGTCAAGCTGGGCATCAGTCAGTGTGTGGTGAACAATTGTATTGTGCATCACTGTTGTGTTGAGTTTTGTTTTTTCCTTGGGAGAGAGGCAAGGTTTATTCCTTCTCTCTCTATTATTATGTGATTACATTTTACTTTTTTATTTATTGTATTTTACTTCTATTTAAATTATTAAACTGTTTTTATCTCAGCCCATGGGTATTTATGGTTTTTATTAGTCTCCTCCCCATCCCACTGGGGACTGTGGGGGGAACTGAACCTGCAGATATGTGGTATTTAGTTGCTGGCTGAGCTTAAACCATGACAGTTCTTTTTGTTATGCTCATTCCCAGTTTTGTGTTATATGCTATTTTACACATATAGTATGTGTTCCATGTGGCCTTGTTGGTTATCCTTGGGGCCTTGGCTAAGGTTATCATTCTGTTGTCCTTTGTAACACTGATTTATGATGCAACAAATCTCTGGGTGTGAAACTAATCTGGTGTGTGTACTCAGCCTTGGTGTCACCTCTGTACTTCAGGAATCATCTGTTGGGAACTACTGATTACACCTTTTTCCTTTTCTCCTTGGAGAGCCAACTTATAGGGGAAACATCCTCCTTCCCTCCTTCTTTCCCTCTCTCCCCTCCAGGCTGATTTTGGTAGCATTTGAGAATTTTAAAGATTTTTGATGTCCTTTGAGTACCCTTGAAGTCAACGTGGTCCTTTTGCTGGGAAGCAGCACATTGCTGCATATGGTTCGGGTTTTATTTAAGGTTAAACAGTTATTTAAAAGTACCACCCAGAAATCTTCCCTGAGGCTGAGCGGTTATGAGTGGCAGGGGGTGTGGGATAGTATGGGCAAGTACCTACTACGGTGAGCATCTCCAGTGTTTTGGAATTTCACCCCTGAACAAGTGCAGAATCCAGAAGAACTGGTAAAACATTTGGAAAAAGTATGCTGTCATCCTGCAATTCCAGAGAGGCACAAATCACTGCAGCATGCTACTGCATGCCTACTGAGTCCTGCTCAACGCTGCAGTACCCTCAAGGGGAAAAGAAGGTCTCTGACAACAAACCAGCAAGCACTGCAGCTACTCCCATCCCAGTGACTGCCTTGTGGCATGATGATGCTGCCTGGGTGCAGAACCTGGTGGTGAAGGTGCCCCATGTAGATGCTCACGTACCCAAGAGTGGGGCCACTGAGGAGCACCAGAACAACCAACAGGTGGATCAAGCTGCTAAGATTGAAGTGGCTCAGATGGATTTGATGGGCAACATAAGGGTGAATTGTTTTTAGCCTGGTGGGTCCAATACACAAGTCAGAGGTGCAACATACAGATCGGTTTGTGACTGAGGGGTGAACTTAACAATGGATACTATTTGCCTAGGTTATTGACAAATGTGAAACATGCTGCAATTAAGCAAGCCAAGTGGTTAAAGCTTCTGGTATGGAGGGTGATGGCTGAAGTACAAATATGGGGAGGCCTGGCAGGTTGATTATATCACACTCCCACCAACCCGCCAAAGCAGGCGCCACGTGCTTACCATGGTAGAAGCAACCACTGGATGGCTGGAAACATACACTGTGCCCTACACCACTGCCTGGAACGCTATCCTGGGCCTTCAGAAACAGATTTTGTGGTGACACAGCACCTGAGAGAGAATTGAGTCAGACAATGGGACTCATTTCTAAAACAACCTCTATGAGGCCAAAGAGCCCAACATCAAGCAGGCATGTCACATCCCCTGTCGTGCATCAGCCTCTGGGAAAATCAGATGGTACAATAGACTGTTAAAAACTACACTGAGAGCAATGGGTGGTGAGACCTTCAAACACTGGGATGCACATTTAGCAAAAGGCCCCTCATTAGTGAACATCAGAGGATCTGCCTACAGGGCTGGCCCAGCCCAGTCAGAACTTTTATGTACTGTAGAGGAGGATGAAGTTCCCGTGGTGCACATAAAAAGTAATGTGGGAGGATGGGGAATTCTGGTGTGTGCCTCAAAAATGGTTTATTTTGGGTGTGAATAGCCAATGAATTAAACTGTATGATTGCTGCTTAACATTGATGATATCATTTCTGTGGCACAGAGATAGTGCAAAACATTTCTGTAAATGAAATAATTATGTTGTTATTTTGAGATGTAGTATAGTGTGAATAACTAAATATTAGGCCTTACTAATCAACTTTCATCCAGCTTTATTGGCGTAAGTTATATTGGATGGCACACAGGTGATAATTACCATCATTCATAAAGTTTTCACATATTATCCAGTAATATAAAGCTAAGCTCTAGATCTGTGGTTGTGAACTGCATCCAGCAAACTTCTTGGTCACTACTTTTAGGAATAAGAGGTTCTCCTCTCAGTCATGCCTGCCCTTCAAACAGAACAAGGTAGCCAGAGCCTGCATTGGTGATCCGATCTGACTCACAGGACACAATTAGGTAGCACAAGCTGGCTCTGTGGTGCCAAATTCCTTGTGTGGGAGCAGGACCCACTGCACACCTCAGAGCAGCCAAAGGAAACTGTTTTGCCTGCGCTTGTGCAATCTGATGTGGAGGTTAGTGACCAGGTAATCCACCTCCATGGTGGCTCTCCACATACCTCTGGTGAGGAACCATTCATGCTGAATCCCTCTCCAGCTCCGTGCTGGACACCCTTCTTTCCCAGCCTAGGGTTTCTGTTGGGTTACTTTTCCTTAAGTGTTTTCCATTAGGCTGTGTTTTTCATCAGGCAGCTAAATTGGCCATGTGCAATGAGACTTCCTCAGGCCTGTGCTTTCCAAATATATTAAAAAATACAGAGCAATGCTACAGTGAGTTACAGCTGCTCAAATCAAAATATTTTCTCTGGCACAAGAGAAGGTCTTGTGCTTAGCCCTGTGAGTTTGGATGGTTCACGCTGGCTTCATTGCTTCATTTTCACAGATTTTACTTTTCCTCCCACTCTAAACAACCTCTAATTTTATGACCGTGACACTTTTTTAAAGTACTCCCCTTTTGTACATCAGTATTGAAAGAAATATTTAGTCCATCCTGAAGGACTGCAAACTGCACCAAGGGTCTGTTATGTTGTGAAGATATCATTTTGTAAAGAGGAGGGAATAGTTGGTTTAGCCCCATGGTCGTTTTCTGCTGCTGCATGAGGCCTAAAGCATTTTTCACAGGTGTTCTATTTCTCATTATTGGTTATTCCACTTGCCTGAGTGAACAACTTGTCTCCTGCATGGCACAGTAACTGGAGATCAGAAGGAAAACAGTGCTCCATGTACTAGCAGCAAATGCTACCTACCCAAGGGAAACCTGGTGAAGCCTTCATCCGCAGTTAGCATGCTAGAACAACATGTTACCTGGCATCAGGAACAGCAGACCTGCAAAGTTCTGGGTGCAGCTTTCCTCCCAGAAGAAGCTGACTGCAGCAGACACCAACAGAGAAGAGCTGCAGCCATGGCCAGGAATCTGGCTGTGATCTTTCTCAAGTCTGTTTCCACCAAACCCAAGAAATCAAGAGTTGGTGTTATCCTGGACAAGCCTTCCCCTGCAGGAGGAATTGGCGGACACCTAGAAATAGCCATGGATGCAGCTGGCCCATGCCAGGCACACACCCACAGCAGGAGTAATGCCAGACCTGTGAGTGAGTACTTGGAAGTAGAAAGTGATACTGTGGCAAGACTGCTACAAACCAGTGGTTTTGTAAATTGAGCTATAAACTTCCCACCACCATTTCAACCATATAATCATACGGCTTCAGCCATATGACCTCCAGGATGTGGGTGCATCATAGTTTTTTATACAGACACACAGTGATACACACTTTGTTCTCTATTTCCTTCTAGGGTTTAAATTTAAAGCAACTTGGGAGGACAGAAATGCTCCCATTTCTAAATGGTGGGGAGTTTCCAGGCAGACAGGTTCTGCTGTAATTGTTTAGCATATGGCTTCTGGTGTGTTCTGCTGGACCTTTTCCAGTGACACATTTTCAGGCTGGTGTCTGTGGAGAGGGGGGATGAGAGCTGATCTGCCTGTGAAAGGTGGCCTTGAGCAGGTTACATTCAACAAGCTTAAAAATCCTTGTGTGTGGTGGTCATGCTTTCCTGGACAAACCATAGTGGCCTGCAAGTGAAAATGGAGGTGAAAATTGCTGATGGCTGGACCCCGATGGGATCCTGCCTCCTCTGCAAACTCGTGTCTCATTGCTGTGGTTTTGACATGAAGGGGAGAGCACGAGCCATGGTCCTTGCCAGGGAGGAGTGGGCTGTGCTGAACATATACAGAGCAGATGCCATTCATGTTGGTGGATCATATTTGTCACGCTGAAGGGGACCTTGTCCAAGCATACCAGCTGGGAGAAGTAGTACCTGATAGCAGTGCATCTCTGAGTGATGCCTGCCAGAGGAAGACAAGGCATTCCCGTATCAGGTAACCAGCATTGGTCTCCTCTCCCAGGGCTGGAACTTCCTCCCCTTTCTTGCAGCTAGACCTTGTTACCTGCCCTCCTCCTCCCCATCCTTTTATCATCGGCTTGGCTTCTGCGCACCTCTTCTCTGAGTAATCAGCTCTGTCTGGCTTCTCGAGTAGCAGGACCTGGGTCCTCCAGAGTCCACCAATGGCCAGCAGCAGTCATAAAACATTATCTATTACATGGGAGCCTGACTTCTTTTCCCCTTCCGAGAAGGTGCTACGCTCTGAAAGACACAGATGACTATTTCCACAAAGACATGAAGAAACATAAGGAAATGCTTACTACTGGGCTGCTGAGCAAAGGCAATCAGTGTTTTTCCTCTCACGCTACACTTGTGCCTCTCCTGCCAAAGACAAAATATTCCCCAGAAAAGGCCTGCACTGCAGCAGGAGACACAGTGCTCTGAGTAATGCAGAATCACTGTCCGGAACCCTTCCTGCTGGGAACTGGCTGCTGCTAACTTCGCCCATGCTGGATGGTGGCTGTGCTGGCTGAGCCATGGAACTTGCAGGGGAGCAGGAAGGGAAACAGGCTGCATTCCAGTTGTCACATGCTGCACCACTGATTGATATCCCCAAAGGACAAACACCAGGGAGATGTGCCCTACCTCACCCTGCAGCCGTTGCTGCTCTGTGGCACATTTCCCTACAGAAAGACGTTTTTGCCTTCCGCGTTCTTTGCAGAGTAAATGCCAGCATGAACGGTCACTGCTGGCACCTTGCTCCTCAGTGTGACACCACAGAGGCAGCTGCTCTAAAAGGCAGTCCCTGGTTGTGTAGTCACTGATGAATCAGGCACACAGTGCAGAGGGTCTCATGAGCCATGGTGCTGGGTGCTTGGGAGGGTGGAGCTGGGCCTGCTCAGCTGAACAGGGAGCAATCAGCAAAAGGCAGCCCAGAACAGATGGGAATCAGTGTTGGATGCCACAAGGAATTGGTACCTAAGAGATGCTGGCTGTGGTTAGGAGAGGCTAAAGAGGCAGACAGCAGCTCCGGGGAGGTTTTAAAGGGCAAGGGAGCACAGGAACCAAGTCTTCAGACTGTTGACACAATGCTGGAAAGACTAGGTTTGTTTTGTGAAGTAAACTGTAAAAGCCTCATGTTTGAGAAGGGGAAAGTGTCCAGGATGCACTGCTGCTTTTTTACACTCTTAAGAGTCATCCCTAAATGCGTGAGGCTTTGCTTATTTCCCCAGAAATCAGGAGTGACTGCAGCAGGAGTCACAGTATGGACTTGGCCAGTATGTACATGGTCCTCCCACATCTGGAGCCAACCAGGCCCTCTAAATTTAAACTTCCCTTCATACACTTTCTTTGGAGCACTATTTACAACCACAACCAACCTGCCCTAAAACTGACACAAACCACAGCTCTTCCCCTGATCAAGGCAGCCATCAGCATTCCAGAAAACACTTGCCTACCTCTATGTCTGATGCAGCTGGGCTCAAGTAGGTGCTCTGTGGCTCTGTAAAGACATCCACCCTGTCAGTAGCTCTTCCATAAGCAAAAGAGACAGGCTGGCCCCAGGCTATACCATTCCTCCATAGCTCCTTGTCCTTTCCTCTGGCATGGAAATATGCCAGAGGGCTGAGAAGGGATCTCCAGCTGTGGCAAACTGCACTGGTGCAGCCTAAATGGAGGCAGGTGGATCCTCCCAACGCATGCTGGCCAAGGAGCCAGTGCTTCTGCTTCAAGCAGTGGCCAGAATTTTGAGCTTTAAAGCATGAAGTGGCATTTTGGACCTAAGCAGCAATGACAGGATGGATGAACTGTGAGTGCAGCTGGAAATAACAAGACATCCAGCCTCAGCAAGGTGTTTTCTGTGTCTATGGGGTGGCACTGATTACAGCTGGGGCTCATGGTCTCTGAAAGCACAGCAGTCAAATGTCCCAGCAAATCCCCCACCATCACCAGGACAGCTCTTAAAGCAAGAGCATTGGCTGAACAAAAATGCTTAACACCCAAATGCATTTTTTATTAATTCATTTGACTTTCCTGAGCAATGCTGTAGAGGAGCCCAGTCTGCCTCCCTGCAGCTCAATTGTCCTACGCATCTAAGCCACATCTAAGGAATAGGAGGAAAAAGGAAAAGCAGGAAACGTTGCCCCAAAGCTTGGAGAAGAAAATGATGCCTGATACCCATTTGATCTGACTTTTTTCTGAAGGCAGCAGAGGACACAGCTCCATCTGCCTCCCTTACCAAAGTGAAGGGACATAGACATTCCTGAAGCTCATGGGTGTTTTTTGTAGGAACAGAGGAAGCGCAGGCAGCTGCCATGGGTAGAAAGTAGGATTTGAGGGGAAAAATAACTCTTCATTCATTGCCATTTCTATCCAAGCAGAACTTGGCATGGGAATAACTATAACCCATTTCCTCTTCAATGAGATAAAAATGACGACTGAGATGCAAGTGCAGGTGGGTGACGAGGTTATCGGTGTTCCCCAGCAGGATGTCTGTCAGCCTTTCCGGACAGAGCTCAAACTCCCTGTCATTTCCTTCCATAATTCATCCAGAGCTGCTGCTGCTCCTGAACTTGTCACAGAGCCTAGTCCCGTTGGATTGACTCTTTGAGCATTTGTGGCAGCCCCATCCAGCTAAGTATACCTGCTGCCTGTCCCAGCTCTTCTGTAGCAGAAAGCAGCACAGCACGTCCCCAAAACCTCAATCATGTGCCAGGAAAAATCACAGTGGCCTGAATCCGGTTTTGGCAGGTTTCACTTGTGAGAGCAAAGGTCATAAAAATGGAGCCAAGTACAGGGATGCATGGCTCAGGGTGACTAGAGCAATAAATGCACTGACAGACACTATGCAATTCCACAGCCATCACTGGTGCGCTTGCCAGAGCTCAACCCCCTCAGTTCATTCTCTGCTCTGATAATCACACACTGAAATGAGGCCATGCCCAGCTCCGCATCCCCACACACCTTTTCAGCGGAGAGGAGTGTCCCCAGTGCCAACACCTTAGGCAAGGAAGAGAGGTCGACAAGCAGATGGTGCATCTTTGAGCCCTAAGTCACCCCTCATCCCACTGTTTTCATCAGTCACTGGCAGTGAGAGTGTGGTGGGAAAAGTCATGCCTGATTCACCAGCACAGAGCCTAGGAAATGCCCTAGGAACCATATGCTGCATAGCCATGCTCAAGGATTGCATGTAGAGTCATAGAATGGTTAGTGTTGGAAGCAACCTTAAAGCTCATCTATTTCCACCCCCCTGCCACAGGCAAGGACACCTTCCACTAGACCAGGTTGCTCAAAGCCCCGTCCGACCTGGCCTGGGGAGAAGGGTTCCCACAGCCATCTGGTGCTTGTTTCCCACACAGAAGGTGGGGGCACAGCTGGGGATGGAGGCCGGCATCCACGTGCCTCCTCCATGCTGGAAATACGTGCAAGATGGGAGTGGGACTGGCAGCAGTGATATAAGAGGAAGAAAGGGGGCACACTTTATCCTTGGGGGGATGCACAACACTCCAAAAGTCACAAAGTAAGGGGAAACAGTCCCGTGGATGAGGGGAAGAGGTTTCCCAGCCCGGGTGTGTGGGATTGGTGCACAGAGATGCTGTGTCATTGGTGTGGGGGACTGGCAGGTGCAAAGCAAGGTGCAGATGTGGGGACGTCCATAACGTGTGGCTCCCCCACAAGAGCTGTCAAAGGTCGTGGAAACTCCCATAGAAGCTGGCAAAGCTGGGATTCCAGTGAGTTCCTGTTTCTGTGCACTGGGGTAGGGAGCTCTGTACTGCCACTCCCTGAGGAGTAGGGAAGTGCCCTGTCCCAAGCTAGAGATCAGAGGCTGGGCACCAGGGCAGGTGGGACAGCATGGGGGGGCTGCCCCTGGGCTCTGGGCACGGCAGGGGCTCCCAGCAACATGCAGAGGGGCTAGTGCATTTTGGGAGTCCTCAGCTGAATGTGTGGGCTCCGGGAATGGACGGATGGACGGACGGATGGTTGGATGGACGGACGAGTGGACGGATGGATGGACAGGTGGATGGATGGATGGCAGCTCCCGTGCCAAGGGGCTGGCTCTGGGGTCTGCCCGCTACATGTTTAGGAGCTGTCTTTTGAGGGAGGATCCCAGTGAACATGCACAGATCTGGCTTTTTGAGTCACCGACTGCACGCACAGACACTGAACCAGGCGGTCCCCGAGCTGGCAACACCGCTCACCCCGAGGACGAGGCTGTCAAGGCGGGAGTTGGTGCTCGTGCGTGGCGGAGACCAGTCGGCGGAGGGGGAGAGCTGAGGAGAAGCGTGGAAGCGGCAGGGGCGGCCGCTGGGCGCCCTCGCAAGCTCTGCCGGTGCCGCCGCGGGGTGGCTACGAACCCGTGGTCGGTGGAGAGCGCCTCCGGCAGCAGCCCCAGAGCGCGCCGGACTCGGGACGCGCCATAGCCCAGCGCGGGAGCGGGAACCCCCGAGCCAAAGGGGGCGTGGCATCGCTCAGGGGGCGTGGCATAGCTATGGGGGCGTGGCAACCTTGTGGGACCCCCGCCCCGTCGGACCATGCAGAGAGCTCCGTGGGGCAGGAATGGCGCATGCGCAGTGGAGGCCACACCGCCTGGTGCCGGCCTGCGCAAGCGTAAGGGTGGTGGCTGGGTAGCGGGGTGGGGAGGTGCCTTGTGCACATGCGCAGTGTGGAGGAGCGTCGCCATGTTGCCGGAGTGGGCTGGGGGGAGGCGGTGAGCGCTCCGGTGTCCGGTTCCCTCTTCCCCCTCCCCTCCCGCCCCCCCCTTTCCTCCCCCGCCCCGGGGGGGCCGAGGCCGAGCGGGGCCTCCCTCGGCACCATGAGTGGAGGTGTCGGGCGGGTGTGCGACCTGTCCCGGCGGAACCCTCAGGAGGACTTCGAGCTCATCCAGCGCATCGGCAGCGGCACCTACGGCGACGTCTACAAGGTAGCTGCGGCTCCGCGGGTCGGCGCGGCTGTGTCGTCTCTCCCTCTCTCCCGCTCCCACCCCGGTGGGTTCAGTTGCTAGCTGCCGGGTCGGTCTTCACCGTCAAAAGCTGAGAGGGGCTGCTATGGCCAAGCGACGTTCTCTCCTTTGCACACACCCCCCCCCCTTACTGTTGTGGGCAGCGCTGTCGCCTCTCGTCCTCCCGGTTCTAGCGAAGTCTGTATCGTCATACCGCTCCTAGTCCTGCTGGAGGCGAGTGGACTCCCGGTCTGGTCTCCTCCGGCTCCCCTTTGGATTGACCGTGCTCCCGCGCCTCTCCCTACTCTGGCCTGGCCGACCTCTGCGAGGGGAGGACCCTCAGGCCCCGCTGGCGATGCGGGACCGCTGCGCTCTTCGGTTTGTGCGGCCGTGGAGCCACCCCTGGAGTCGGTTCTTGCCGCTGTTGGGTGCAGGTTCGGGAGTCCGCTTCACAGTCGGAATCCGGGGGTCGGCTCCTCTCCAGACCGACCCTTGGGAGTGCAGGCGTCGCAAGTTTGCTCTCTCGTTTCCAGCCCAAATACTATTTGAAATCGTGTGCCTGAAAGTTGATCCCAGCCGCTGCTCCCGACGCTGTCTTGGGTGAAAATACCAGCGTTTTGTGCTCGTGTCTCTGTAAAACGTGAGAGTGACCAGGCAAACGGGGGAGCCAGGAAAGGTGTCGTTGAGATCAGAGGCTTTCATCATCCTAACTTCGTAAATGTAGGAAAAGCAAAATTAAAGCATTAGCAGCCGAGTGTAAGTTTGACTTTTTGGGCTTTATAGTGTACTCTGACAATTTTGCTCTGCTCTGCAGCTTTGTTGCTATTTGTGTATCCATCCAGGTGAACTCTTGTCTGATGGGATGTGACAGCCTGTCCCTCAGGTACCCACTCCTGTTTGGTGACAGAGCGGAGAGAGGGAGATTGGAAATTTGTCTTGTGCAGCCCGTTGGAAGCATCACTTTAACCCGTCTGCTTTCCAAGTGTCTTCTGGTCTGGTTTTGCCATCACAGAATGGGTGTGTGTGTGTTTAAATAAACTTACATTGTAGGCAGGGCTGCAGGGAAACATAGTCATTCCACACGCATCTGAGGTGCACAGAACTTGCTCTGATGCTGTCTTCAGCTAGGTGAGTGCACCTAGAATGAAGCCTTGTTTAGGTTGGGGTGATTTTGGTTTAATCCTGGCTCGCTTAAATGTTATGAAAGTTTCAAGTCCTAAATTCTCTTGTTACTGTGTTCTTACTGTGCTAACTCCTGCTCTATTAATTGTTTAATTGAAAGGGGGCTTTGTGTTGTTTTCACTTTTCCAGCTTCCTCTGAGTATTTTATCTACTATGTTGATTTTAATTATTCGACTCTACTTGCCTTATGCACTGTTTTTTGGGGGTGTTTCCTGAAAGCTGTTCTCTTAATGTTTTCAACTCAGTTTCTATTGCAGTTTTTTCACTGCTTTATTGACTCTGTGGCATCTCATCAATCAGATTCTTTTCAAAGCTCTTTACGTTATTATGATGGATAAGAATTAGCTAAGTAATCAGTGTTTACAGTTTAATTTTGAGGATGCTACCAACCGTGGAATTAATATTTGCATTTGCAATACCACTAAGCATATAAAACTTGTCTCATTGGAATTGTCAAGGTTTTCTTGATTATGGAATTTGCATTGCAGTTGCCTTCACTTTGGTGCTCTGTGTGGCCAGTATTTGTCACTGTGACTTTTGTTTGAGGCACTGAAGTTCTCTCCTCCTGACAGCTGGGTTAGAAAGGGATGTATCAGCATCAGGACACGCTAGGCTGGTATTACAATTTTTTTATTTCTTTTAGATGGGAGAGAAATAAGTGTTTTCTGTTCAGGTTGTGGACAACATACAGAAAATGAGATGTGCTTTTCTCCTGAGTGGATTATTGCCTGTTACATATCGAGGGAAGTTTTTTGCCCAAGAAACCTTTAAAGTGGAGTACGAAAGTGGTTCAAAAGTAATACTGAAAGCTATTTACTTTTAATATGACAAAGAGGAAGTAATATAGGCTTAAGTGTCACCCACATGTGAGCTTACCAAGGCATTATCTTAAATTTGTGAGGGATTTCCTAAAGCCTCTTTCATTTGCTTCATCTTGTTGGTCTGCAGGTTAACTTTGTGGTTGATGAAATAATTGTATGAGGTTGAGATTGACTGTGTGGTGATAGTGCTCCTCAGTGGTGGGATTTCAGCAGAGTGGATCCAAGTAGTGGATGTACCTGGGCAGCTTCAAACTATTCTTTGTAAATTGCAGTTTCCCCCTCCTTAGCAGGGAGAACCATTTGGGGAGGTGTTTCTGCTGTTAGTAGGGGTTATTACCTTAATAAGTGACAGTCTTGTTGTGTTGACATTCTTGCTAAATGCTGACCTTCCTGTAACCTGCTTTCCTGGCAAAGTGTTGAGCTGAAAGCCAAGCAGGCTGGCATCTTCTTCCTTGCTCTGTGTTAGTTGAACTACAATAGGACCTAAGTTAGATGTTTGATTTATTTGAAAACAACAACAAAAAAAAAAGAAAGCAAAAGAGGCAGTCTTTACTCTGAAGATTTTTTTTTTTGTATTTGAAGTAAGAGCCCATGGTGTGGACTGAACTACAGAGACTCAAAGGGAAGAGGATATGGGTCAGATGTATACAGCCCTGCTGCTGTGAGTCCTGCTGTTTGCTGGTACCTGGAAGTGTGCTAAAGCGCTGCAAGTATGGATTTTTGGCTTGTAGTAACACCTTATAAATATCTGCCCTCCCGCTCAAGTTTAGTGTTCAGAGAGGTCTTAGAAAGATGATAATGAATTCGTCACAGAACAGGTAGTGGGTAACTTGTTCATGACATTAGCTCTCAAATCAAATATGCACAGTCAACAATAAAGTGACTCTTCTAACTGGCATCAGTGCAAGCTGGTTGTAGGAGATGGAGTGTTATCTGGGTTGTTTAGTTCTTGATGTATTCCAGAGACATAATTAGTGGACATAATGCTGTTTTCAGTGAGGGTATGAGAGAGAGATGATGTTTGGTTTTTTAAATTATTTTTCCAGTGATTCTGTGTCACCCCTGTAGATAGCTGAAATATTAATGTTGCAAAGTTCTTCTTGGAAGTTTAGGTAAAACACAGGACTTAAAGTCTGTTCCCATGTCTGGTGATGTCTCCTCGGAAGACTGCTGAAGTGAATAGGGAGATTGAGTTACTACTTTGTCAGATGGTTGATATATCTGTAACAAAACACAATCTGCTAATAGTGTTCAGAAGTGTTGCATATCATGTTTTTATTTATATGGGTTTGTTTTCTATGTCTCAGTAAATTTGCTTGTCAAGTAATATAGCTTCATCTAAAGTCTAGTTAGAGACTAATAGCAAAACTGCAGTTACATGTCAGGAAAATTCTTGAATGTCACCTTCTGTTTCTGTCAAATATACTTGTCCAAAGCAACACTCACTAGAAAAGGTGAAAACTAATTCTGTTGTAGTACAAGTCACTTCTGCCTTTGTATTTCTGTATTTCACTGTTCTAATGAATTTAATTTTGTAGGGTGGTCAGCAAAGTGTAGAAGAGTTATGTTTATTTGATGGTGAAAAAGAGACACTGCCCTGCCTTGTTCAGTTTCAGGAAATACTCCTAGAGTTAAATGAGGTGGTTGCTTAATGTAGTTTGCTCTGTGTTTACTCCGTCTCTCATTTAGAAAGGTTTTTGTGTCTCTTGGTTTGAAACTGCTGTTCTAATCATCCCTAGTCCCAGGTCCTCTGTAATTTATGCTGTTCCTTTAGGGTCTGGGTTACAAATGCTGCATGCAGTATTCTGACAGAGACGAAATAGTGCTAATTTTCCTGTTTGCCCTCATGCAGATACCTTTGGTTTTGGTGGCAACTGCACACAGGTTTAAAGTATAGTCTAAGGTGATTGTAGGTCAATTTCTTCTATTTATATGGATGTGTCACAGCATATCTTGGGAGGGGTTAAAAATCTTTGTTTTGGCTTAATAGAGGTTGAGCTTCATTTACCATCTTACAGGTCATTCTTCTGGTGTGGTTGACTCCTTAGAAGCTTTGCAGCCTAAAAGAAAGGCCTTTTCCCCTTTACTGAAATAGTTGTGATAATTAGTGAGATGTCTGCCTTATTTCAGTTCTTTTTGTCATTTACGGCTTCAGTTAGTTGGCAAATGAAGATGCACATAAGGTGCACTTTGCTTGACATCTCATTTTTAAAAAGAAAAAGCCTGACTTTTTTGGTCCCTAGCACTCTGGCTTGTGAGTTGGTTTTACAGCTTCACTCTGAAGCTCTTGGATCCTGCCGTCACCTCTGGGGAGCACCCGGTTAACTGCTGTCAGCCATGTTCCAGTGTCTGATTTCTGATAGTGCTTCTGGGTGTTGCTAGAAGAGGATGTGTCCAAGGCAGCTGAACCTCAATTCTGATGAATTCCCATTTTGCAGAGTCCGAAGCACAAATCTCTTCTCTCCATGTCTGTGTCCTTGCTCTTGTCTTTCCTGGGGTGATCTAGTAAGGTATCAGTTCTTCTACAGCTTTGCTGCTTCTGAAATACTGAAAATGTGCATTTTAGTTGTGTGCTTTTTCATAGACACTTTGGTCTTCATTTCAGCTTTATTGAGCTTACAGCTGGAAGCTCCATTTGCCTTTTCTAGGAATAAATGTCTATGCTTTGAAGGCTGTAATTTCAGCTTTAGTTGTCTTTTGAAGGTTGTCAGGCAGGCAGAGAGGGGTGGTTGTTTTGCCATCCCAATTTTACTGTGCAGAGTAAGTACTACAGGGCGTAGTTTCTGTGACTGTGGTTTCGTTAACCAGTAATCCATGTCTCGTGTAGGGAGTTTTGTTTGACTTAATTTCAGATCTTTTTGTCTGACATCACCTTTATCAAAACATTGCTTTCTAAAATTGTAGCTCTGTTGGGTTTTGCTATCATGCCTCCTACCAGAATGTGGAACCTTATTATTTTTAGCGCAATTCTTAGTAGTTCAATTCCTGTTAAGTACAGCTTTGATTCTGTAGGATGGGCTGAACTGATGGAACAGCTTACTGTTGCCAGAGGGGTGATTCCCTAGCCTGCTCCTGGCTCTAGAGCTGCTTATCTGGTGTTAGCTCTGGCACTTGCTGTGGTGCCTGTGATGGTGTGGTTGGTTCTCCTGGCAGAAAACTAAGCAAAAAGAAGGGGCAAGTGTGTTTCTGCTGTCCTAGAGAGTTGAATCTGCACTTGGGGGCTTGTGTGGGTTTGAGAGAAGCTGAAGGGGAGGAATGTAGGACTGCAAGCAAGGGGGTTGGAAAGCAGTTTGGGTGCATTTTCCTGAAGAATGGAGCTAATCCAGTTCTGGAAGTCTGTCTGTTCCCTGGGACCAGTTAACCCATGAGTAGCAGCTTGTTTAGAAATAGCTGCTCTACATTTTGTTCAACAATTCACATAAAGTAGTCAAAACCAGAAGTGCTCTGCTACTGTCTTAGATTTGCTTTTTTGGCCTAGTTTTTGTTGCAGCATTATATGCTTTATATTACTAGTTTTCATTTGAAGGAGAAATATAAACTTGGCAAGATGTTTACCTCCTTGGATTTTATGTCTGTATTGGTTCAACCGCACAGAGCACTACTTATGAATCTGCTATTGTGGCATACATTAAAGGGCAGTACTGAATACCAGCCTTCCTCCCTCCTTTCTCTTCCTTTTCAGACGCACACTATACACGTTTCTTGCTTTGCCTCTGGTGTTTCCCAATAGAGCCCATCCAAGTTCTGCCCTACCTATTGCTCTTTCCTTCTCTATTTCAGAGTAAAAAGATCCTTCCAGTTGTGAGGCATTTTGGTTAATGGATTTTTGTAGAATAGTAACAACAAAACCTGGATAATTTTTAGCTCGTATTTCTAGTGGGTGGCAGGTTTTTATACAGCGTTTTGGTCTGATCTCCTACTGTTGTCACTGAGACGCTAATAATTATTTCCTGTTGAATTAGGGAGTGCTTCTTCAGCTTGACTTTGCAGTTGGTGGATTTTCTTTTTAAATGGCAATCTGGATCTCTGGAAGAATATCGTTGCTTTAGCTGCTGGTAGAATGAGGATTCTTATATGGTTTTCCACAGCAGACATTGAATAGATGCTGTATACATTTAATAAGTGACCATGTGCAGATGCAGGTGGTTTAGGCTGATCTTTGCTCCTGGAAGGGCTGTATAATGCATCCCAATTGACATAATGAAATCTTGCATTTAAAGGAATTGGTTGCAGGCTCCTGCTCATGGAAACAAGGATGGGGGGGAAAAACTTCTGATTCTTGCTCATCATCAAAAAGGCTGAGAGTTAGAACATGTAAGGTGCAAGTGGAAACCAAAAATGAATGTGTTTTCCTACATGGCACTTTGAAATTTTTTGTTTGCATTTGCCATCTCAAAAGTACTTGCTTGAAATTGTTCTTCAGCTGCCTATTCCTTATTGATGCTCGACTCTCAAAACCCATAAGTAATTGGCAACTTTAGTGCGATTATGCTGAATGAAAGCATAAAGCAGTGTCCTCAAGATACTGAGCTATTGTATAGTATGTACACAAGCACCCTCAAATTCAGAGTCGGTGCTGGCTCCAGTACACATTGGAAAGCATACAATGCTTCTTTCTCAGTCTCTCATTCATGTAGGCTTGTGATGAGAACTTGTAAAACCTGTCAGGGGTACTTGCCATCATTATCCTTTGCAAGGAACCCTTTGTTACTACAATCGAAATAATCTTTTTTTTTATATACTCAGATTAACAAAGGCAGTTCATATTTTTATTTGTGACACGTTTAATGCTGATAACCCAAATAGACTAAGATGCAAAGTGAAAGCTTACTCAGATTGTCAACTTAAAGTCATGTTTTCTTAAGTAGCAATTCATGCCCTTGAGCAGTTGGTAGCCTGCTGTTCCTGGAGGCATTGGTGACCTGCATGAAATGAGGTTCTGTTCCTCTTTTCTGGCTTTCATGAGCCCAGGCAGGTACTGATGCAGAGAATGACCAGCTGCCCAAATACTCCCACCACTGCTGTTCTTGAAGGAAAGAAGAAATGCCTAAGCTAGAGGTGAAAAGACAGCGTTTGTGTTTCCCTGCCTGTAATCTTGAACAGTTCTTTTGATGTGACATTGAAGATGAAATCCCTTTGTGATGGGAGGGGCCATGAGGTGTGAAGAGCACAGGTTTGGTAAGGCTGCCTGCTGCTTGGACTCCGTTCCTTTGGCTAGGATGTTGTATGTCCTGCTCCAAATGTACCTCTAGATTTGTCTGTCTACTGTTGATAGTTTCTTGGCATCACCAGCAAATAAGAGTTTGTGGTGAGTATTCTCATGTCTCTATCAGACTTGTTCCAAAATTGTCACTAGCTCCAAACCATCTTCTGTCTTGCTTTAGTTGCCATTGCACTCTGCACAGTGCAGTGACCTATAGAGCCATAGTCAGAGAAACAAGTTCTTGACAGCAGGGCACAGTATTGTTAAAAATAAAATAATAATAAAAAAACCCAAACAAACATTTTTTTTGCTGGACTAGCAATGTCTCTGAAGCCTGTCAGATGTTTCCAGCTTCGCTTGCACATCCCAGATGCATGCAGGGTGAGTAACTTCAGGATGTCCTCACGTGTATCCGCTCTAGTTTTGTCTCACTGATTACCTTAGTGGGATGAGTAGACCTAAACCATGTCTTCAAGTATCAACAAGACTCCCTCATGAATCTTCATTAAGCTTCAGTAATTTTTCTCATTAATCTTGGAGGTTAAAAAATGTTGACCTTTGATTAATGAACATCTTGCCTCTGTTTTTTTTCTCACTATGGGAAGAATGTTCTGGAAAAAGAAATAAGGAATAAAAATCCTAATTAATGCTTCAGTGGTGCCACTTTCTCATGTGTTGCCTTCATTTTCAGGTACAGATAAAAGGGGCTCCTGTTCTTTGCGTCCTTTTTCCACCACACAGTGACTAGTGGAGACACTGCTGTGTCATTGGGGTGGGCAAATAATGACTTACAGGGAAAGCTGCCAGAGAAAATTGATTTTTATTTTAGCTATTCTTTCCACAGTTTACTGAGTTTGGACTACTCCTTGATTTTTATAGGATTCCCACTGGTCTCAGGATCTATCCATAACCATCTGCCTGCAAATTATTTGCAAATGCCAGTACTCCCAGCACTGCAGAAGAGCATTGCCACGCCAGGAACAGTGAGAGGTTTGAAATAGGCTGTGCTAGGAGTGAGCTTGGTAGATCTCTAAACACAGGAATATATGCAGCATTTATTTCCAGATTGTATTGCTGGACATTTTTTGTAGTCTAAGGAGTTTTTTTTCCCCTCCACTTGGGGTTTCACAAGCAGCTGTTAAGCTGCTATGTTAAGAATCGATACCTTACAGTATTTTGTGAGTTTCAGGCCAGTCAACAAAAAGTTTGAGCCCCTGAGCTTCTACAGTGACACTATTAGCAGCATAAAGGGTGGGCACCTGTCTGTATCTTAAGTTCTGTAATTCTGCCTTTTTTTTGGTTTGAAAGCGGATGAGGGGAAAAAGAAAAAGCAGGACTGGTCTCACCTTCTGTGCCCTATGTAGGGGATAGAGTGGGAATGACATGCAGTGCAGTGGTGGTCCAGTGCAGTGCATTGGGTACCTGGGCAGAGGAGAAGCTCTTAGCTGAGCATCCTTCAGGAGCTGCTGCTTTGGTGCTGGGGAGCATCTTTGCTGCTGCTCTCTCCCCATGTCTGGGTGCAGAGGCACAGAAGTATCCTGAAAGAACTGGGCAAATGGCTTACTGGTTTTCAGTCAGTAGTCAAGTGCAACGGTTCTAGAAGAGAAATCATATCATAATTTATATTGCTTGTTAAAAATTTGGCTTCCTTGGTTACTCAATAGAACATAGGCTTTTGAATGACAAAGCCTTATACAAAATGCAGTTAAGCTGCTGAATAATTGCTGCTGAAGTTGGCCACAGAGCTGCTGCGCATGCCAGGGGAATACTTTCTAACTCCTTTGTTGCTAGCTTGTTTTCTGTACATCTTTGCAGCAAGGGGAGGATGGTGACACTGGTGGAGATAGTGAAATCGGCAGGAAACATTGCATTGCTCTCATGGGAATCTTGGAAGCAGTCATGTACGCTGCAGGGTGCAGCACCTGATGCACCTTGGGCATTGTTTGTCTGCTGTGAGATGTGTGTATGTTATAACTTTGCAGTCACTATCTTTATGGTCGGTTTGTTTATGGGTTTTAACATGGAAGTACAGTGTGGTTGAGGACTTGCATAATTTTGGACTGTTGTGTGGCAGTGTAGGGTTTCCTGAGCATACTTAAAGCTTCAGAGCTCTGAAGAACACAGCTGCCTAGTGTTTCTGTGGTTGTTGGATTGGTTTTGTTTTTTGTTTTTTGTTTTTTTTTGTTTTTTTTTTGTTTTTTTTTTTTGTTTGTTTGTGGTTTTGGTTTCTTTTTTGGTGTTGGTTTTTTTTGAGTGGGCTTGCTTTGTCGTTAGAAAATAAATCCAGGTGTTGTTGAAAGAGTGCTTCCTCCAAATGTGTGTTGGAGAAGAGCATGCGAGCTACAGAATTCTTGCTGCTTGGCTCACTGTCGTTAAGCACAGACATGGATTATTTTAAATAAGCATTTTGGATGTAATAGAACTCAAAAACTGGGGTTTATCTAATAAAAATATAAGCTATAAGCCAAATAAAAATAAATGCATGGTGTATTGGCAGGGGGGGATAATTAACCTTATATCAGATGTGGCTTAATTTAATACAAGGTGCTATAATTTATTGGCTTCTCCTGAGAGAGTGTATGCTTAAAAGAAACCCAGACAACCAGGAAACCTCTCAAACCAACAAGTGGTTTCACTGCTTTAGACCTTTGTGTCTCTCAGTTGCTCTTGGACTCTGTCATCAGGGAATGTTGGGAATGCAGAGTTGGTTATTGTGTTCTGTTCCCTAAAGTTAAAAAGTTTTCTTTTTCTTTCTCTTTTCTTAGGCTCGGAATGTGAACACGGGTGAGCTGGCGGCAATTAAAGTAATAAAACTAGAACCAGGTAAGTATTACTTAACTGTACAGGCCACAGAAATGAAATAATTTCATGCCTAAAATACGGTTGTACAAAATTGAGCCCTTATTGAAAGAAGGGATAGTTTTTTGCCTTTTAAATGGGGACAAAATACTCTGTTCTAAAAAAAACCCTAAGCGTGACAAGTGAGATGTAAGGGGAAAAAATGTAATTGGCTAAAGGGAAACTGATTAGAATTTCAAAATGTTGAGTATTTTGGTCTTAAAGTGCTATGTTTGTGTTTGATGCAATACAAAACACTGTATAGAGCAAAAGAAGTGAGGAAAGCAGAAAAGGACTTACTTGGAGGGATCATAGAGAAATGAGAAGGAAGGGTGAAATAATAGCTGAGCACTAGTATCTGGGAGTCGAGTACATTTCCTGAAATTCTCTTGGAGACTTTGGGTAAGACTCGCTGTATGCTAGAGGTGTGCTCAAGCTGTGCTGATGTGATTTTACAAAATACATGTGCCTATAGATCAGCCTGCAATTTCTGTTCTGTCAGGATGGCTAGCCTTGTTGAATTACAGTGCAGTCATCTGGGAAGTAAAATGTCCGCACTTATTGCTTAACCTGTAACTGTTCGTGCTCCATTTCAAGATATAGTGGGAGCTAACGCAGGAAAGAAGCTAGTGTGTTACATAGGTTGGGCTCGGGGAATCAAGCTGTGTGATTTAGCTGAGCTGTGAACAGAGCCTGGGGATGCACTGCAGCTGGGATAACTTGCCCTCAAGCTGTGCTGATGGGGATAACAACTGGTATCTTGCAGTTAAATATTTTTGGCAGCCTTTGGACGCTAAAGAAAGTGCACAGAGAACGCACTTCAGCTACCCTCTGCTTGCTCAGTGAGCTCAGTGTCTCTGTAGCTGTTGCTTCCAGTTGCAGTAGAGGCTTGACTCAGCCTCAAACAGGCAGCATCCACATTCCACAGCTGTGGCACTGGCTTTCTTTGCAAGTTTTGCAGAGGGGGGGGAGAGTGTGAAGATTAAGGGTTAATGATGTTTGGGCACTTCCTATAAAGTTGATACTAATTTAGTATTAATGTTATGCTGATTTAATAATGCCCTGGTCAAGTAATGGAGAACCTTGTCCTTTCACAGAGGAAAATGATTTCTAGTTTGCTCTTCAGCATTTGCATATTTACAGGTCTAGCCAGGATACAGTAAGCCATCAGCAAAACCCACAGATAGTAGGCAGCCTGTTGTGATGTAAATTTGCAGCTTGTGGGTTGAGATTTGCTATCAGTTAAGAAAACACACATGAATATCAGATTTCTGGTTTAGAAGGTACCATGTGGATAGGTCACCAGTATGTTGGTGTCCTGAGAGAAACATAAAATATGTTTTCTTAGGTAATGGCTTGTCCAGTTCTGTTGGAAGCTATGTTACATTTGAAGTTAACAGCTGTATTTGAGAAGTGGTTTTTGGTTTGCAACAACTTGTAAATATGAACCTAGTGTCTGTATTCAACTTCCTAGACAATAGCTTTGGCTTCTGGTTTAAAGGCTCTTTTGAGTTATGCTGAAGTGTGCTACAGCAGTACTCCTAAAGGGGAATTTTGGCATATGTTGAAATTTCTTGGTTTCTTTTTTTTCCCCCCAACTTGCTAAAAGAGCCTCTGAAGTTATTCATTAAGTTAAATGGTTATTTTAGGTCTTCAGGCTTACTTTACCTATGAAGTCCTTGAGGTTAGAAGGAACGACTTGGTTTTTGTGAGCCTTGTATGTCTTGCAACTAAACAAACATCATAAGAACTTTGTAAATAATATATGTAACTCGCTACTACGTGCCCTTATGGCCTAAGACATTTCAGAGGAGTCCCTGTGTTAAGATACTGAACTGCAAAAGAGCACTCGACGTGTATTTCCTAATTAAAAATGCTGTCTAGTATCTGTTTCTGTCATTCTCTTACATATGGTATTTCATGTCTTCTCTTTTTAACTTTCCTATAAAACCACTGCCTGACACTCCCAAACCAAAAATATCTCTGGGTTTTCAATTTTGTACATGATTTTCTCAGCATACACATCTTTCAAGAACCTTTTATAGGAGGACAGGGACAATGGAGGTACCAAATAGTAAATGTGGTAAATGCTACATCTGTAACAGTGTTTTATCTGGGCATATGCGCAGTCTGTAAATTCACGTGCTTCCCAAGTTTAGCAAGGAGTCGCAGCAGCGTCCTACTATTGAAAGGGACTTTTTGCTCAGGAAGATGATCTAATGGGTGTTGGACTTGTGGCCAAAAATAGCAGAGTTTTTAAGAACCTGGGCTATTGGCAGGACATATGCAGATGGACACAGTTGGGGGGAAAATAAAGACTTCAGAAAGAGCTATGGGCGGAGGTATCAGATAGCAGATGTGAGGTCTGTCTGGCCCGGAACGAAACTTAAGAGTATAGGTACTTAATTCTAAGGCCTTGTTAATAAATATTGATTTATAGCTGCTTTTAATGCTTGTGAAGCATGCACGTAATTAATTTTAATTAAAATATTTATTTTATAAACTTGTACTGGAAGTCTAGTTGAGGTGTGGGTATGAGCCAGGCTAATGAAAATATTCATTCTTCTGCTTTTCAGGAGAAGATTTTGCTGTTGTGCAGCAGGAAATCATTATGATGAAAGACTGTAAACATCCAAACATTGTTGCTTATTTTGGCAGCTATCTCAGGTACAGTTTGTTTCTTCTGCTCACTTGAAAATGCCTTTCTGTCTCCTTGTAAAGGATGGGTCTGTAAGGTGACTTAGACAAAACTTAGTATACCAAGTAAGTATTATCCACTTGTATATAATTTTTTTTATTTACCTTAAAATATGTTCTGTTTACTACAGGGTCTGTGTAGAAAGTATGTTTCTCTTTGCACAATCCTTCAGTGACCATGTGCTGATGTGTCCTTGGAAATAAGTTGTTATTTAAAAGCTTTGCATTTAATACATAAATGGAAAATTAAGCACGAGTATGAAGAAAGAATCTGTGTACTTAGTATCTTTTAAGTATGTTTCAATAAAATGTTTCTTCAATTTGCAAAACTTTGTGAGGTATAAATATTGTATAATAGAGGTAGAGTTCTCAGAAATGTTCTGACTCTTGTCATATAAAGTTAAAAACTCAAAATTTAATTATATGGGCAAATAAGAAGGGAAAAGACGTGTTTTTTCCTTGCTCAAGAGTAGTACTGCTGTATTTAAGATCTAAGGACAAGTTCATATTGCAATACCTTAGAATGGAAACTGCAGCCTTTAAGAAGCCCGCTGGTGATTTGTGGTTTGGTTTTGTTTTGAAATCTAGAAATGATTGATACTTTAACTCCTTTTTTCTCTTGAGCTGTAGAGTTGTTTATAACACTTAGTATATTTAGGTTGTTCTGTCTCATTCTTTTGTGTAATTCTTTTTTTTAAGTTATGCTTAACTTTTTACAAAGGAAAATCCATACAAAGTCTCATTATTGAGAAAGTTTATAGTTTCTAATAACATTTGCCATTATAATTATTTTTAATACATAGTGACATGTTTTGTGCTAGATACAGTTGCTTAATATTCAGGGACTAGAACTTCTAATGCTGGATTTTTGTGAACCTCATATCAGAATTTTAGGCTTATCATACAATGTAATCAAAAGCTTGTAAAAGACTCTGAAAAGTCACGGTGCTCTTTATGGCGGAGGCTTCTTGTTCCTGTCTGATATTTGCATTTCTTCTGCATAGGAAAAGTTTAGGTTGGACATGGTAGCTGTGTGGATTCCCCATCTCTGGCAGCGTTCAAGGCCAGGTTGGACGGGGCTTGAAGCAACCAGGTCTAGTGGAAGGTGTCCCTACCCACGGCAGGGGGTTGGAACTGGATGAGCTTTAAGGTCGCTTCCAGGCCAAACCGTTCTACAATTCCATGGGTCTGTGTGTGTTGTGAAGTTCGCTAGACCCTGTTCATAATGAGAAGATATGGAGTTGAGTTATTCATATGCATATTAGACTTCAGCAACTCCAGATGAAGCTCTCCATGATGGCTGTCTGCTGCGACAAAAAGCTTTTCAGCAATATAGGCCAAGTGTTTTTGGTTTGGGGATGGAAAAATATAGGAGGTATTTTCACATAAAAATTCTTGGTACATTAAAGCCTTTCAACAAAAAAATTACCATCTTTGAAGCAGGAATTTAGGACACAATTTGGCTCTTGTATTTGGAGTGCATCTCAGCTTTTATTTTTAAAAATCCTTTCAAATTTGACCAAATTATCTTGTAAAATACAGCATTTCTTTTACATTCCTTCTAGATCAGAGCTTAGGAAATCCAGTTACTGTTTCTTTTCTAGCCATCAGTGCCTGATTTGGTGTACGTTTGCAGAGCTAGAGAAAAGCTCTCTGGCTTGCTTAGGGAGCTGTTGTGTGTTCCTTGTTTTGCTCTGGGATGAGCTGGGACAGGATGTTGAAATGGCCAGTGTGAAGCACTTTGTGGTGCTCTTGGTGACCTCGATGCTGAGCGCCAGCATAGTTGGAACGAGCTGAAATTGGACATGTTGAGTGATCCAGGACTTGGAGGCAGTGTCTGGGGGGAGAGAATGTCCTGGGAATAACTGCTAGACAAGCTGAGGTCTCATGCAGAAGCGTAGCAGATTAGAGGAGTTTCTTCTTCCTGTCTCTTTAATTCAGTGTCCTCAGTAGCTCTGAATGCTTGCTGAAATGATATTTTGTAACTGCTGGGGTTCACTGCATCTTTCTCTGTACTTGTTAGCTTTTGTCTGATGAGTGAAAGCATTGCCTACTGACAGTTGGGATTCGGGTCAGTAGAATCTGTGTTTTAAATTATATTTGCTTTATAGCCATTTAGAATGTCTGTAATGAAAAAGCTGGTCATGTTAGGCCTTCACAGACATAGCTTAGTGTGGAGAATGAAGGAAGTTTCCAAGAGTAAATGTATTTTCAGGAGAAGATTAACTGGAAATGCACTGGAAGTATGAGAATGAAGAGGAAAGTAAGCCATTGACTAGCCTGTTAGCATGCTATGCTGAGTGAGGCCTGGAGTGTGTGATTGTGTACTGCTTACATTTTTGTGCATACATATGCAGGAAGAGATCAAAGTCTGAACATAAAACCAACAAACCATGCTGTTCTAGCATCCCATACCTTGAAGGGTGCTTGTCTTGGCAGCTTGAATGCTTTTTACTAACACTGAGCTGGTATGTAAACTGCATTATGTGCCAGCTTGTGTGGGTGTGCGTAGAGATAGAGCATGCGTACATGTAGGGTCTTGGCATTCCAAACTAGGAGTGTCTGCATTTCACCTTTGAATGTTTAAGGTTAAGCTGAAGGTTAACATAAACTGTATGTTGCTTCATTCTGTGCAGTACTGGCAGGCTGCTTCTTGCATATGAACAGTCAATTCTTAATACTGCTTCATGCCTTAAAGTAATACTAAAGTTTTTGAGAATTTGCGGGGTTACTCATCTGTCTGACAGCTGCGTGCAGATTGTCAAGTGGTGAAGTTTGCAAGGGATCTAATGATCCAATACCTAAAGTGGGCTTACAAGAAATCTGGAGAGAGAATTTTGCAAGGGCATGCAAGAGCAGTACAAAGGGGAATGGCTTTAAACTGACAGAGGGGAAATTTAGATTAGATGCTAGGAAGAAGTTCTTCCCTGTGAGGGTGATGAGGTGCTGGCACAGGTTGCACAGAAAAGCTGTGAATGCCCCATCCCTGGCAGTGTTCAAGGCCAGGCTGGATGGGGCTTGCAGCAACCTGTTCTAGTGGAAGGTGTCCCTGGCCATAGCAGGGGGTTAGAACTTGATTTGCTTTAAGGTCCCTTACAACATAAACCATCCTATGGTCTCCTAAAGGCAGAATTTGGAAGTTCCTGTGTTGTGGTGATTAAGCTTTTCAAATGGATGCTGCATATCTGAAAGTTGTATGGCTGGGATCATATGGTGTCCTGCCTTTCTGTTGCACCTCCTTAATCTTGCTCCCAACCTCAAAGCCTGCGTTTCTTTGGGAACAGATCATCTTTTTCTGTGTTAAGGTGTGATGACTTTATTTGTACCTGTCTCAGTAGTGGCAAAGAAGTGGTGTGTTTTCTCTTGATGTCTGACATTGTCTGGTGTGTTCCACAAAACTAAAAGACGTTGTTAGAAACCTTTTCAGAAGGCAAACTTAGAAGAAAGTAGCAAGTGAGAAATGGCAGAGAGGTAGGGCTGGGGCTCTGCAGTGCTGTTGAAGTTACCCTGAGCTGTTTTTCTAACATGTGAACTTCTGACCTGAATGTGATGGTTCCATTTATGTTTGTTTCTGGAGGTGAGATTATTTGCATTATAGAAGCCCTGTCTTACCAGATGCTTCTTTTAACTAGTTGAAGTGGGAACAGATTGCTTAGTATTAACTAATAAAAAGCTGTTTCTGATTACTTTTTAAGATTTCATGCACCGAGACTGTGAACAAACACTTTTGCATTCAGCTTTCTTGAAATTTTTTAGATTGAAACAGTGCCTCTTCTCATGATGCTGTGTTCATGCTGGGGGTGCTTTTCCTTTAAAAAATGATTTCTTCCTCTCTCAAGATATCAAAATCTACCTTTGGAGACCCAGAATTTTTTTTTTTTTTTTTTTTGATAAAGTATGTGTTTTGGCACTTTTTTGTGCACTTGCTTGGTCCCTCTTTCTTTTGTGTAGTGCTTCTCTTTGGTTTGAACAACTGAATGGCTGTCTTTGAGGCCTCTGTTGTCTGACCTTTTGTTTTCAAAGTATCTTTCAATGCTAAGAACAGTAAGAAAAATACCATCATCCCATACTTGGCACTTACCATCATATTGTGCCCCACTCTTTGCTTTTGTTTACCTAGGGATTTTTCAGTCAGTCAGATTTTTGCCTTGCTGTTAATTTGCAGACACTACATAGTACTGTTGATCCTGTCTCTGTTTTGCTTGCTGTGCCATATGTTCTGCAGACAGACAACTGTATATACTTACTGCTGATTACATGGATCTTCACCTGTTTCAGAGCACTTGGACACAGTAATAAAAGGCTCGATTGGGAATTAGAAAAGCAGTGTTTTTTCTTCCTTTTCTGTAGAGCTTTTCCGCACTGGGAAGTTAATGCCCAGTGAGCAAAGGTGTGAATTTACAACAGTTACCTCCTCGTTTCTTTGTGGGTGCTCTGCTGCTGTCCTAAGGCTGCTGGGGTGCTCCTGGCTTTTTTCCACCTCTACACTGTGCTGCTGTTGACTGTGTCAAACAGGATGCAGTCACACGGGAAGGAGTGGCTTTCATGAGCCCAGTGCCTTCAGAAGTGTCCCTGAGTCCTGATATTTATGGGGGATAAACAAGGGGGTTGTGGATGTCTCTCTTCAGTGTTTCTTTCTCACTCATGTTTCCCTGTTGCCATTGTTAATTCTGCCTTTTTTCACAGGTGGCCATACTGTCTCTGTATCTGACTTTGATCAGTTATTTCAGTGGAAAGCCTTCATATTATTTCAAACAATGGTTTAATTAACTCCTAGAAATGCATGGAGTTAACAGCCAGGGACCCCATTGCTTAAAACCTCTGTAATGCCTGGACAATATCTTTCCCATCATTAGAGGAAGCAGCCAGGTTACAGCTTGGAGGACCATGTGGACTGTGGACATAAAAGGGGAGGACATCCAAGAAAGACAGTTCTTCCTTGTAACAGCAGCTGCTCTAGCTGTTGTCTGCTGGTCAGAAATACTTTCAATTTGCAGCTCTGGCAATAGGTTCAGCACTTACACCATTGTCTTGGCAAAACACTTTCATGGCTGGCATTGCCCACAAGAGTGTTCCAGTTATTCTAAACAGAACTTTATGAATGTAAGACATCCAAGGCTCATGGGCAAGCTGCAGAACAGTCACCAGTCTTTCCTTTGGTTGTCCTATGTCCCAGTCTGGTATTGTATATGATTTTTCTTTCCTGCATGTTTTGATGACCAAGCATGTTTAGGCAAGTCTTAGATATCCTGCTCTCCAAAATACTTTTCTGCAGCTGCATGTGATGCGTCTGTCTTACCAGTGAAAAATACCAGGCAAAAATAGAATTCAGTGTCCATAATGGAAGATACTTCTGAATCCTTCAGCCTGTTGTCTATTCTTGGAAAACACTTTTTTATGGAGATACAGTGAGTCAAACTGATCACCTTAGTAAAAGGAATCTAAAGAACTTCCCTCTGACTCCTGCCACTAAAAATATCCATAGGTATTTTTAAGGGAAAAGTCTTAATCTTTGAAGTAATTTAGCTACACCATGGGCTCCACTCTGCCTAGCTTTGACTAAAGCATTAGCATTTTACTCCATTTATTGAGAGAGATCCCTGCAGCTTTTTATTTGGGGTTTCTTTTTTTGTTTGTTTAATTCCTCTGCTCTGAAAAATGGGAGAGAAGTCAAAATGAGGAAGAAATACGAACTCTGATCTGTTTTCTTTCTCTTCATTAAATATATATTTCACTTTCATAGTAAGTCTTGAACAAAAATCAGTGTGCACTTAATACTGTTCCTGTTACTCCGATAAGCCCTCAAATATTTTGGGTATTTTATTAGCTGCTTTTTGACAGTGAATTGTCATGTCAATATTGAACTATATTCATTATTTGACTTGTACTTTGAATAATAGAAGGCTTTATGTTGTGCTGTATAATATTTGAGTCTTCTGACTTTTACTGGTGCTGTTTTCAAACCTGACAGCTAATGAATGGTTTTGTTCACTTTTTAGACGAGACAAGCTATGGATTTGCATGGAGTTTTGTGGAGGTGGCTCTCTACAGGATATTTATCATGGTATGTCAAGACTAATTCCTTAGAGTCTAAGTAAAGATTATTTTCCAAAAAGGGACATAATTACAGTGTTTTTTAGTCAGAGAGGAGGAATCCTAGATGTGGTTTCCATAATAATTTATTGAAGGTCAAATTTAGTTTATGTGTTATATAGTGGATTAGGTTTGTTTTTTTATAACAAAATTAGTTATAGTGGGTTTGTTGTTTTTTTTTTTTCTTTGAGAAGCAGATGTTACTCCATGCAGTAAACATCACTACTATGTACACAGCACGACTTCCTCAAAAGTTGTAAAATCAGACTGTTTCACTGTAAAAATAAACGTTATATCCTGATGTGCTTTCTTACTTCATAGCCATTTCTGAGCTTTTGAACTTTGCTTTGATATAATCTATAGCACTGTCTATAGATACCTAGATAAGTGGATTGGTTAGCACATATGCTTTTGTCCTTGGTAAGCAGTGATCTTTCATGTATTTGTATAGCAGTAGTGCCACAAGGGCTTTGTTGTGTTTTTTTTTTTTTTCTTAGTGATACATGCGTGACGTGAAAAGCAAAAGTGTAGTCTGTATTTGCTTTAGGTTTAGGTGCAATGAGTGGTCAAAGAAGCAAGAGCTGTGTATGAATCTGTTGCATGAAGAGAGGATCAGTCAATATTTCTCAATAGGCAAAATCAGTTTTGAGGGATTTTATTGCCCTGGAATTAAAATTTGTGTAGGAAAGGAGTATGCTGCAAGTAATGGCCCTGTAGTTCTTAGGTAATATTTTTCAGAATGGAAATTTGTCCATATTTTAAATTGTGATGATTTGATATGTTAGTATTTTTGTTTTTCTCTTGTATGCAAACAGGTTATCTTATATTTAACTTGGGTGCAGTTAAAACAAGGCACCAGTTGGCAAATTCACACCATGCTTACAGTGTAGTCATTTGAGTGTGGTCTTGTTGACCCTTTAGGTCTTTGCTAGTATTGGTAGAAGCATCGTGTTTAATAGGCTTTGTTATGTGGAACACCTGTAGAGTAGGAAATGAGCTCATGCCTACATAAATGCCTGAACAGATGTCATACAGGAGCAGTTTCCTGTTGCAGCTGATATTTTTCTTCACTGCCAGTAGGGTGGAAGGTTCTTTCCTGATCTTAATTACAATCCAAAAGATCTTATTCTGCTTAACCTAAAGGCCTCTGTAATCTTAAGTCATTTAAGTTAATCGTAATTAAATTTCACAAACATGCGTACTTAGAAATAGGTACTCTGGCTGGTAATTTATTTTTTTTTATGTTCATTTGGAGCTTTACTTTCAGTAAAAGGAAGATGGATCTACCATCAACGCCTGTTTTGAAGAGGTGTGTTGCATGGTAGTAATTTATATTACGGTTGTGGGTTTTGTAGAAGCTGCGCAGTTAGGTACTTAAATCTTGTTTCATTCTTAATGCCCTGCTACCTCAGTTTCCTTTGAGAAACCTCATCCAACTATTCTGTTTGTTTTTCTCTGCAAAACTAGAGAAGCTTGCAGTGAGAACTGCGTTTTCTGGTCTCAAAATACTTTAATTTCAGGATCAAAGTCCAGTGAATAGTGACAAGTCACAGGCCATTCCTCACTTGTTATTCAGTATTTGGTTTATTGAGTCGTTCAGAACTTGTTTTCCTTTAAGAGACTTGAGTGAAGTGGGACACTGGAGGTAGGGGAAGACTCCTTTCCTTAGGAAGCTGCTGAGCCTGTTCAGGGGGAGAATTTGCGAAGGTGCATGGTGTGGCAGGGGCAGCAGCTGGTAGCTCATGCAAGAAAGAGTTGAAAAGCTTGAGAGCAGATCACATGGCTGCAGAGAGAGCAGGTCACAAGCAGTAGGAGGAACTTCCTAGGGCTCAACTGGGACTGAGCAGGGTTTGCTGCAGCTCTGAGTCACTGGGTTGGGAGTCCAGCCCAGCACAGAAGGACATATGGGTTTGTGCAGAGGAAAGAGTTGTGATTAAATCACTGCTTCTGTTTCTTTTTTCTCTTAATCAGAGGTTTATGTATGGAGGAAGTTAGTAGCTTCCATTCCAATGGGACTACACATTTTTTTAGTTTAATAAATGTTTGGTGATGCTCAATCTTGGAAAGTCTAAGCACATTTATGCAAGACTTTTAGTGTAAGATCCTGTCAGTATGAGTGCAAGTCATTGCATTATGGGTTTGGTATGAGCAGTATCTTACCTGATTTTGAGAGAATATTTTTTTTCCCTTCCATTTCAGTGACTGGACCACTTTCAGAGCAGCAGATTGCCTATGTTAGCAGAGAAACACTACAGGTAATATCCTCACAGGTTCTTGTGGTTGGCTTTTACATTAAAAGCATTAAAAACTAAATATAAATGCTACAGAAGTGTGAGATGCCATGGAAGTATGATGTTTGGGTGGCTTAGTGTTTTTCTCAGACTTCTGAGGATGCTCTATATAATAGCCTAGAAATGGTTTGCATAATTGCATAACCTTATATTGCCCCAGATCATGTAAAGAAAGCTCCCATCATCTTTCTGCTGTGGCTTTTTTTTGTTTGGTTTGTTTTTTTTTTTTAAGAGGGGAAGCTGCATATTTATTATTTCATGTTTTGGTACCAATTAGTTATTGCAAGTTTGAAGGAAAATCTAAAGACTATTTTGCATATCTGATAGATAAAAAAAAATAAAATTGGCTGTGTACTTAAGACGTTCGAGTTAGTCACCAGCCTCTCCTCATTGAGTGTGCTAGCTTTCAATTCTTCTTTCCTAAATTAAAGGCTCAGTTCACCAGTAAGACTTAATCAGAAACGGCTTTTTTGGTGGATGTCATTTTTCCACATGACAGCAGTTCTTGGCTTCTAGTGAATGCAAATCTGTTGAATGCCATCAGTTTAGAGCTGCTGCCTCTCTCAAACACTCTCAAGACAGCTCTCTGTCCCTGAGCCAGCTCCCTTGTATGCCACTTGCCATTACCCTATGCTATGCCAGAGACTACTGACATCTAATTTACAGGACATGGCTCTTTTCCTTACAGTAAATATGTGACGTTGGGAACATTTTGGGTTTTGAACCTTTAAACCTTTTGCTGTTACAGAATCATAGAATGGTTTAGGTTGGACGGGACCTTAAGATCATGTAGTTCCAACCTCCCTGGCACTGGCAGTGACACCTTTCAGTAGACCAGATTGCTCCAAGCCCTGTCCAACCTGGCTTTGAGCACTGCTACGGATGGGGCAGCCACAGCTTCTCTGTGCAACCTGTGCCAGGGTCTCACCACCCTCACAGGGAATAGCTTCCTAATAATGTCATCTAAATCTCCCCTGTGTCAGTTTAAAGCTATTCCCCTTTGTCGTGTTACTACAGGTCCTTGTCAGAGGTCCCTCTCCAGTTTTCTTGTAGGCCTCCTTTAGGTATTGGAAGGTAAAAACCTTATCCGCATCTTTCTTATAAGCCCCCTTTAAGTACTGAAAGGCTGCAATAAGATCCCCCAGCAGCCTTGTCCAGGCTGAACAACGCAACTCTCTCAGCCTTACTTCATAGGAGAGGTGCTCCAGCCTGTTGATCATAGTCTGGAATTTATGAAATCATTATTTGTGTGTGAAGATTTTTTGTGAGAAGGAAATTAGCTATTTTGTGGGGTTTTAAGTGTTTTCCAATTTTGTATATTTTAAAGTTGTCTAACTACATGTTTATAATATTCTGCCCAAATATAATGTATATAGTTTATGATATCTTATAGCTTATAAAGCAGCAGTCACCTTTCCTAGTTAGAAGTCTGAGAATATAAGCCGTACGTCGATCCATAATGGCAAATGTTAATTTTGCCATCAGTTTCCATCAATCAAGAGTTTCACCTGAATGCCTAAAGCTGATATTTGACCCGATATTCAGAAGCCCATTAAATGGTGTGTTTTCAGAAAAACCCACTTGCCATCTGTTCTGATTGGAGTTACTGAGGCTGATTCTGAAGATACAGGTCCTTTTAAATATGACCTTTAAAGTACCGACCTCCAGGCATTCATGGTGATCTCATTCTTGGAGGACAGTGGTAAAAATTAGTGTTTTGGTTCTCTGTGCCAGTAGCATCCAGAGATTTAAATGCGGGGAGCGTACATGGGACTCTTCTAGCTAGTGCCAGTCCTTGCAATGGTTTCGTGGATGTTTTGATTCATTACACTCTGTGCCAAAAACAAATCTAGTGCAATTTTTTTGGTCTGCATGCATGCCTTCAGTGAGAACTATGAAAAAAGCCATTGAACCAACTCGCTATTGTTAGTCATTTTCTTCAGAGAAACAGGTTAAAACAACAGGGAGGTGGTTTTTAGTTTATTTAAGGAGGTAAATTTCATAACTGATAAGCAGTTTGGCTACACTGCATTCTGTTTTTCATGAACTGACAAAAATATACTCCAGAAATGTATCCTCAGTGGTACTGTTATCTGCTTGTACAGTTTTGCTCATTTGAAAAACTCAAGTACCAAATCATGTAAGTAATTGTTTACTTACTTATTCTGTTGGCGTACTTAGGACCATCCACAAAAAGGGTGACAGTTGGAAATAATCTTATTTTTGCAGACAATTCCATGATGTCTTGCGTAAGCTGGCAAACCCCCAATAAATCTGGATATCTGACATGAAAATATAGTGTTTATGTTCATGACCTCAGAGCGAGGAAGATGTTTACATGTTGTTTTACTCTGGAAGAGAATTTTAGAGATAAGCCTGAAGTGTCAGAGGTGACATACTCTGTGATTTGTCACGCAGAAATTTGGTTTCATAGAATTCTTCCAGTATTTAAACTTATAATTTCTAATTTCCAAGTTCTGAAATGCTTTGATGCTGTCATCAAGACCCAGAGAGACTGCTTAATGCTTCTGCAGAAATCCATAAATTCAACTCCTGTGTTAGACCTGAAGCTCTGCCTGCTGGCATGCTTCTAGACTTAACTGGAATGTGTAATAATACAGGAGATAACTGCAGTTATGAGAACTTGCACTTATACTAGCACTAGTTATCCAGTGATCTGACTGCTGAAGAGCAGACTATTAGGTAATTTAAAAGTAATTAAATTGATCTAGAAAGGTGAGGGATACCATGTCCAGGGGGAAACTTGGTCAGGGAATGTTTTTCTTACAGCAGATGTGGTGATGGGTATTCTTGACATCTGTCCTGTGTTTTAGATATTATGCTACTACATATATTGAATTTGCACATACAGTTTGAATATGCTGAAATGTAGTAAAATTCTTCGGTGAGTCCTTAAGATAATTGAATTGTATCCTAAATATATCTGGTAATTAAGTAAGAAATGTATGCGATGAAAAATACTGGACTAAATTATCTGAATGTTTTATGCAGGGACTGTATTATCTTCACAGTAAAGGAAAAATGCACAGAGATATAAAGGTAAGTAAAAACTGAAGGGAATTCTCATGTTTCTAAAATAAGCTTTATCACCTCTAATGGGTCTTTATCAATTTTAGGGATATTTAAAAAAATTTGTAGTTCTTTCTATCTATTAGAATAAAATGAAATTTTCTGCCCAAGGGAAAGAAAAAAACAATTTCTTTAAATGCATACATTGAAGCACTTTGTTCTTTTAGTTGGAGCCAAACATACTATTAATTTAGACCAGTGTTATAAAATGTAGGCATGAGCCAGTGTCCAGAGCAATGTGTGTTCACATGGCTGTAAGAGTGTGCTCTGTGCAAGAGGAAAGGTTTGGTCTTTCCCACACCTTTCCAAGAAGCTTGATGGAACTTTAAAGGTTTCTCTTTTAAAGCTTCTCTTTGAGCCAGCCGGTGAGCAGAGATGTTGCTCTGGTTTCTTACTGCTTTTCTTGGTGAGCATATTGCAGGCCAATCTGCAGGCTGCAGTTCTGGATGGCTCTTCGAGGTTACTTCTGTCTCCTCCTTTGCATGCTAAAATTAGACAAGGTACTGTAAATCAGGCTGTTAACACTGGCTTACTTAACCTTCACCTTAACAAAGCTGAATCAAAGCTATCTTGTTCTGACTCAGACACTCTGAGTTTCATTCTAGAGGTTCTTGTTGACTTTTTTCCTTGAAATTTTACTACCTACTCTTTCCATTTCAAAACTCTTCCTTGCTGAGACTGCAGCTTGAACTTGACATGCCTTCTCCTGGAAATCTAACAGTAAATTACCATATCCTTGTGTTGGACATGGGGGGGGTTGGTATTGTTTGCTTTGTTTTGTTTTCAGACTAGGAATGGGGTATGTGTAGTACCTCGAGCTGCAGAAGCCTTAATGCAGAATGATTCCAAGTTGTTATCATTGACTGCAGAAGGATATTTGGGGGTTTGAGCAATCATAAAATTTTCTGAATGGAAGATTACTTTGGCACAGAAATTGAACATTACTTTATTGCATGCAAAATGGTGCTTGTAAGGATACAGCACATAGATACTAGTTTATAAACAAAGCTGTTCAGATAAAACATGGTTACATTGAGAATTTTTTTTGTATTAAAAAAAAAGGGCATTTCTCATTAGTGTGGAAAAACACAGTCTTCATCTGGAGATCCCCTGACTGCTGGATTATGTTTGCTTTCCTCTGTAGCTAAGTTATGTATTTACAGTATGTGTTCTGTTAGTTTTGAAAGGTGAAAAAGGTCAAGAGCATGCTAACTGGACTGTCACAGTGTTTACAAAGCTCTGTTTATAAGGCTCATTAACTATATTCAGGCAACATTTGCCAAAATAAGGTGCATTTTACTGCAGGCCTGACTTTCTTCTCCCTGAAAAGCTGTAATCTGTAAAAACATGAGGTTTTGGAGGCCCATCTATGCTGCCCTTCTATCTAATTTATGGGGTGGAGCTGTCATTAGAAGCCAGCTCCAGCCTTCACTCATCTCAACCTGTACTTGGTTTCAGTCTGGAAATCAGGTTTGTTCTCAGTCCTTTTATGTCATGACATTTTGGTACTGATTACCTCTTTGGGTTAGTTTTGATTATTGAGCTGAAGTGAGTGGTACATACACAGCAGCTAATTCTTCAAATCTAGCACTAACAATCTGCTGCATAAGGACGGAAATAGTTTTTCTAAACACTTGAATATCAAGGCAGGTCCTTAAGGCTATAGTTATAATTATCATGGCTCTCAAACAAGACAAAAACAGCTCCTACATATGAAAAGAAAATCACTTCCTCTTTGACCTTTAGAGTTCCTATTTCCTTTCAGTCAGTGTAAATAGAAGAAAGTAAGAATTCATCGGCATAGGCAAATAATCATGTTCTACTTTTTGAAAGAGGTTTTGTGTGGAATGGATACTGTGTAGTATCATAGGCTGAAGAGTACTAGCTAAAAATGAATGAGAAACCCGGTATATCCCATTTTCTTTATATGGCAGAATGGCAGCTTGCTAATTTCACAACTGTATCCTTGGTAAAGCTGCAGATTTCTGGAACATGTATTCCTTTGTCTTTGGCCAAGTTCTCACATAATTGTTTTTTAATACAGTATCAGAGAAATCTGCATGTTTTAATTCAAGTGTGCTTTTTTCTTTTAAGGGAGCAAACATTCTTTTAACGGATAATGGACATGTAAAATTAGGTGAGTTAATACAATGCAGTATTAATAACAGATTTTTATGTGCTCTAAGAAGCAGTCTCCTGTATTTTGCTTAATGATGTGGTGGTTCATGTAAAGAATCAGTGGGCATCAGAATTCTTTTCCTCTTGCTCATAACATCTTAATTGCACCATTCAATTAGTATCTGAGGGGCAATTGAAGTAGTTTTAGAACACTGAGGTAAAACACTATAGGGCAGGTAAAAATCAAATCACAGGTTTTTAGAAATCTTTAATGTACCATTAGAAGTTTTTATTGACGTGTACTTTGAAAGGTTATCTGAAAGAATCTTGTGGATAATAATAAATAAAATAATTTATTATTTTATCTTTAAAACACTACATGTAACTCTGAAGACTTCTGTGCAAGCCTGACCTTTCTAGATTAGGCTTGCACGGAAGAAACATGTCCCTCTGGTGATGAGGGTATGTTTGTGTGCAGCCTGCATAATTGGCAGGTGACTAAGAGGAGCTGACTGATGGTATCTGAGATAGACCAAGTTTCCATTATTTGCTTTTGTTATTTATTTTTTGTTAAATATTTCCAGTATATTTAAGAAACTCACAGTGGGGAAACTAAACTTACGTTCATTAACAATTAGCTATGCACTAGTTATTAACTGTCATTTGGTTTTGTTTTTTGTTTTCTGAATAGCTGATTTTGGAGTATCTGCACAGATAACAGCTACAATTGCCAAAAGGAAATCATTCATTGGCACCCCATATTGGTAACTGTGTTTTACTTGGCCATTAATATAACATAGTAATGTTGAAAAATTGTGATAAAAGCATGCTATGTCACTTTCTGGGTAGAATAATCACTAAAGGCTGCATCTATCTTTCTAGTGCTTGTATCTGTGTTACTTATGCCAAATCCCAAATTGGCTGAGTATCAGAGAAAATGTTTTAATGCTTTGAAAAATTGAATGTCTGTGTGTTGCCATCACTGTTGAATAATGTATCTCATTTTAGTCCAACTTAAAAACTACCAGCAATTCTGCTTGGTTTTAACTCTGATCTTAAATTATTTTCTTTTTTTTTTCCTGATTTTTCCATTTTGGTGTTTTGTGTTTAATGCCTTCCACCATAGCTACATCTTTTCTGCACCTCTTCAGTTGATAATGAGTTTGATTTTTTGACTCCACATATTCTTTAGGCCACTTGTGAAAGGTTTCCTCTGATATTTTCTTCCCCCCGCTCCCCCTACTCCTTATTTGCCTTAACTGATTGAATTAAAATGTATATTTCTAGTCTATTTGTTTATTCTTCCCTCAGTAAACTAGTTTGTCTAATTTCTTTTCTGAAGTTCAGCATTTTATTTCCTCTTTGTACTGAAAGTAGTTGTTCCCTTGAGGTAAATGACACATGTTCTTCACTATAAAGTAGTGCTTTTGTGGTATGTTTCCCAGAATGATATTCAAAATCCTGTTGTCTGACAGTATGGTAGGTGTAAGATAGAAATGGATGTAAGACATTCCCCCCCCCTTTGAGTATTTGGTCTCGAAATGGTCAAGCACATCATTTTTAGCATTCTTCTGCAGTGTAAGTAATGCTAAGGCCTGGATTCACTTCCCTTTCAGAATAACACAAACACCCATAAGTCATGATTGTGTAACTGGTTTGTGTCTCTGCTTCTTAAGATGTCTGGGTGACTTTAGTCCTGGCTTGTATCACTGTTTAACTTCCAAGTCATGCCAGGCTTCTCAAATGACGTGCCATAACCCTGAACAATAACCTTGAAGGCATTACATAGATTAAATGCTGATGAAAAGCATCAGTTTTAGTTTGCATATATTCTCAGAAATTTGAGAGACGAAGCGAGGAAGCACAATTGTTGATATTGCAGAGAAAATTTAGTTGGAAACAGGCAGTGTGGAAGTTTTGGTGATCATTAGAGGTGTCCAGGCAGGTAAAGCTTTGGTTCTTGGATGGGAGAGAAATGAAGGTCAAAACTGCTATGCAGTGTCTTTTAGTTGTAGTAACCCTTCTATTTACCCTTGTGCTCCTCTCCATGTCTTTTTAAAGTTAACCCTCTCTCCATGTCTTTTTAAAGTTAACCCTTGTTCCTTTCTACCTTGGTAACTCTTCCCTTTTTGATTTAGTTTTCCTGTGAACTCTCAAACACACTTAGTAATTTTAGTTTAACTATGCAAATGTGAAATAAGATGTACCACCAGACCTGATGGATGTTTTCAGATCTATAGATAAGGATGTCTGTGTTTAACAAATGCATCAGGTTAGAAGAAATTCCTTCAGTGAAAGGGTAATCAGGCACTGGAACAGGCTGCCCAGTGAAGTGGTTGAGTCACCATTCCTGGAGGTATTTAAAAGATACACAGATACTGACATAGTTTAGTGGTAGACTTGGCAGTGTTAGGTCTACTCTTGGACTTGATGATTTTAAAGGTCTTCTCCAGCCTAAATGATTATATGATTTGAGCTGTCATTCACTGCTTTCCTGGGGCACTCATTAAGTGACATTCATCATCTTACCTGTATTGAGTTACATCCCCGGTTCCACTGCTGCTTTTCAGGTGATCTGGACTAATAAAGTTCAAAGCTAAAATGTATTAACATGTTTGCTGTCTAATACGGCTATGTAGGAGAATTTAATCCATAACTCACTTTGGACATTCAAAATATGTAACCATGCTCAGTGAATAATTTTCTTTAGGTGCTTCTGTTCTTGTCAGTTGTGTTTGTTAATTTTTGCCACCTGAGGCTGTGAAACTACTTTGTTAAATGAAGTCTTCTGACATTAGTGAGGCAGACCTTAAAAACAAGTGCTTTGTGCCAGTGAGTCTTCAGGTCTCATGCTTTCAGAAAAATGACGTTTTGTTAATTTTGTTTCTTTGTTAGAATTCTTCAAATTCAGTTGAGCACTTCCAGGGGCAATGTGTGAATTTGGATATTATTTGGATTCTGTTGTAGTTGAGTAATTATACCTAAGGCTCCTTGGTGCTTGAGTGGTAGGTCATTGTGTGCCTGCAATGAAGTCTGAAATTGGTTTCATCTGCTTACTGTTAAATAGCTGTTTTGGAAATTGCCTATTACTAGTAGATGATAGAGGAGAACTTCATGTATATGTATCTTCTTACGCACATATATCTGATGTATAAATGTGTATGCTGTGAGCTTATAGATTGAGAGCTTTAATTCAGCTTTTTAAGCTGAAAATGGCTTTTACCCTTTAGGATGGCGCCAGAAGTTGCTGCAGTAGAAAGAAAAGGTGGCTATAACCAGCTCTGTGATCTATGGGCAGTTGGAATAACTGCTATAGAGCTTGCTGAACTTCAGCCTCCAATGTTTGACCTACATCCAATGAGGTTAGTAAGGGGTTAAGGCTTGGTGTGTGAATACATCTTTGTAACTAATCCAGTTGGAGTAGTGGCTGTGTGTGCTTGTGTTGTTTGGGCATACTGCAAGGGCTTTGGGTTGTAAGCATTCTGAATGTACATGGCACAAATTGTAACAGGTCATTCTGGTGCATGAATGTGTAATGTTGGTAGCATCTTTTAAACTGATGGACTTCTTCCTACTAACTAAAGAATGTATTTAATAATTCACCTTATATGTATTGTAATGTAAACCACAGAAATATTGTTGGATTGTGTTTGGTTTTTTTTTTCAGAGCACTTTTTCTAATGACAAAAAGCAACTTCCAGCCTCCTAAATTAAAGGATAAAATGAAATGGTAAGTACTTTTCTGTTTCAGGAGATAATGATCATTTATTTCACTGGGCATCTGGTTCTAATGCTTACCGCTTCATTTTACAGGTCAAATAGTTTCCATCATTTTGTGAAAATGGCACTTACAAAAAATCCTAAAAAAAGACCTACAGCTGAAAAATTGCTACAGGTATAAATTTTTTAGTGGGAATTTTTTTCAAAGTTAAATTTACAATATGCTTAATATCAGTGGTTGTAATTTTATTGTGTTTGTCTTTCAGCATCCTTTTGTTACCCAGCCATTAAATCGGAGTCTTGCTATTGAACTTTTGGATAAAATGAATAACCCTGATCATTCCACTTACCATGATTTTGATGATGATGATCCTGAGGTAGGAATATGTTTAATCATTAAATCAGATTCATAGAATCATAGGATTAGGTTTTAATTTGCCTGATAAAAGTAAATTACTGTGATACACTGAGCCACAGAGTGTTTTGTGATTTGGGAATAGTCTCAAGGGTTGCTTTTACTTTTGGTTGTGTTGCTGTGTTGCATGTACAAGCACTTAGGAAAATTCATTATGTTTGGGGGAGAGAAGCTCGAAGAGAAAGAGATGTAAACACTTAAAATGTTGTTTACTGGTGTCCTTTGACAATTTTGCAGCAGTAAATATGGATGACTACTCCAGTCCTGAGTTCTGTCATGGATTTTGTTTTCTGTTTCTTTGTGGAATTGTTTCCATCTGCAGATTTTTTTCATCTGCAAAGCATTTGTAAAAATAATTTGTACATCTCTAAAACTTGTTCTTTTAGTCCTAATTTGCTTTCTTTTTAGGAGAATGATCCTGTAGTTATTCTTGTAAAATGGTTTGCTGTGTGCTTCTTGCAGATTGTTTTCCATCTTTGAATAATCTGGAACTTGATTTCTCTTGGTGGTGTTAAAGGAGGAGTTTCTGATTTTCTGTTTTAACAGCCAGGAAAAAAAAATAGCATGCTTATGTAAGATGATAAACAGTGCAGGACTGAACTGTTTCATAAATAAGAGAAGACAGATAGATACTCTGTTACTGCATCCTGTCTTCATACTGAAGTGTGTGTTAATGAACTCTTTCCAAATGTTCACAGTTCCCTGGTAATGTCTTTTTTGGGGAAAAAAATCCTTTTGACACAAATAGCATTGATTTATTAATTACGTACTTGTGTTTTACTTTTTTTATTGATAAACTAGTCTAAAAATGCCTTCAAGCAAAAATAAGCTTAAAAGAAGCAGCTACTGTGAGATAACGTTAAGGCTTTGCAAGTTAAATGATATTATAGCCTCTCGAACAGCAGTGGGAAGTTGGCATGCATCAATGCCTTTAAAAAGTGTTGAAATGAGGGTGGTGCGGCCCTGGCACAGGTTGCCCAGAGAAGCTGTGTCTGCCCCATCCCTGGTGGTGTTCAAGGCCAGGTTGGATGGGGCTTACAGCAACCTGGTCTAGTGGAAGGTGTTCCTGCCCATGGCAGGGGGTTGAAACTGAGTGATCTTTAAGGTCCTATACAGCCCAAACCATTCTGTGATTCTGTGATCAAGTCTGTCTTCCTTAGAAGTTGAAATTTGTGCCCCGCAAAAATCTTGGAGCAGATTCTCCTGGAGGACATGCTAAGGCACATGAAAAACATGAAGGTGCTTGGTGACAGCCAGCATGGCTCCACTAAGGGGAAATCCTGCCTGACCAATCTGGTGGCCTTCTGTGATGGGGCTACTTAAGTAATGGACAGGGGTAGAGCAGGGGTAGAGCAGTTGATGTCATCTACCTGGACTTCTGCAAAGCATTCAACACTGTCCCACATGACATCTTCTCTCTAAATTGGCGAGACATCAATTTGATAGGTGGACCACTCAGTGGATAAAGAACTGGCTGGGTGGCCACATGCAGAGAGTTGTGGTCAATGGCTCAATGTCCAGCTGCAGATCAGTAACGAGTGGTGTCCCTCAGGGGTCGGTGTTGGGACCGGTCTTGTTCAACATCTTTGTCAGTGACATGGACAGTGGGATTGAGTGCACCCTCAGCAAGTTTGCTGATGACACCAAGCTCTGTGGCTTGGTTGATATGTTGGAGAGAAGAAATGCCATCCAGAGGGACCTTGACATGCTTGTAAGGTGGGCGGATGCCAACCTGATGAAGTTTAACCATGCCAAGGTCCTCCACCTGGGTCAGGGCAATCCCGGGCACAACTCCAGGTTGGGCAGAGAAGAGATACAGAGCAGCCCTGCCAGAGAAGGGCTTGGGGGTGTTGGCTGATGAGAAAATGAACATGAGCCATCAGTGTGCACTTGCAGCCCAGAAAGCCAACCGTATCCTGGGCCGCATCAGAAGGACCGTGACCAACAGGTTGAGGGAGGTGATCCTGCCCCTCTACTCTGTTCTCAGGCGACCTCACTTGGAATATTGTGTGCAGTTCTGGTGTCCTCAACATGAAAAGGGACATGGCAATGTTGGAACAAATCCAGAGGAGGCCACAAGGATGATCAGGGGACTGGAGCACCTCCCATATGAAGACAGTTTGAGAAAGTTTGGGCTGTTCAGCCTGGAGAAGGGAAGGCTGTGTGGAGTCCTCATAGCAGCCTTCCAGTATCTGAAGGGGGCCTATAGGGATGCTGGGGAGGGACTCTTCATTAGGGACTGTAGTGAGAGGACAAGGGGTAATGGGTTCAAACTTAAACAGGGGAAGTTTAGATTGGATATAGGGAAGAAGTTCTTTAAGGGTGTTGAGGCACTGGAATGGGTTGCCCAGAGAAGTTGTGAATGCTCCATCACTGGTGGTGTTAAAGGCCAGGCTGGAGAGAGCCTTGGGTGACCTGGTTTAGTGGGGGGTGTCTCCACCCATGGCAGGGGGGTTGAAACTAGATTATCTTAATGTCCTTTCCAACCCTAACTATTGTATGATTCTAAATTTAGAAAGAATTCCAAGTGAAATAGGTCTTTTGTGTATTGTGGAGTGCAGTGCTTACATACTTCCTGAATGGGAGGAAGGGAGAGGAGGGCATAATGATTGAATGCATGAATAATGATTGAATGAATAAGGATTTTAAAAACAATTGTAAATAGTGGAACACAAGTTTTCTGTTAAAATATTAAGGAAGTTAAACACACAAGAAAACAATGTGGTTGATTTTTATGTCTGTGTTAAGTGAAAGGTGTCTTGATTTCTGACAGCACTGGGGAGCTTGGATCTTCCCATCATAAGCTCTAAGGATTAGGTGTCCTTCAGTTCTCTCTTCAGTGCTGACAGAAAGCTCTGAGGCCTGTGAAAGTGATGTTTCTGTAGAAACCAGAAAACCAAAGCTTTCATGATCTGTCATAAGAAGAAGGGTGGATGTTTTCACTGTGTTTCCCATGAGTGAGCTGCTGGGATCAGAGTCTTCTGTGCTTTCTTGGAAATAGTACTGAAACCCTGATCTGCTGTTGCCCCATGTCACTGGTAGATCTTTCCAGTAACAATCTTTATCTTCATTTTGAGCCACTGAGGTGGAGAATCTCCTATTTCCTTCCTGTATATACCCTTCATTTCAGTACCCATTTTATTGACATGTTTGGGGAGAAAATGAAAACAACCCCATAGCAGTGATCAAAGAATGCATATTTCCTTCGTTTATCAGTGAGCTAGATGGACTGCCTAAGTATAGAGGACAAGCAAGATATTTGCATATCTTTTGATATGTGTTTGATATGTTTTTCAGATGTTAATCATCTGTTATTTTATGCTACTGAGGGGTTTCTTGCTGCATTTGTGAGCTTCTGTACTAGGCATAATGATACTTCATTATGTTCATCACACATCCTTGAGCTCGCCAGTGAGCTTCAAGCGTAGTTACCTGTGATGATGGATCCTTTTTATTGGGTAGGCAATTCAGATATCTCTTCTCATTTCTTCTCTAACCATGTTGCCAGATTTTCCATTGAGGCATTTAATTCATCTGAGAAACAAGATTGATAATGACACTTGGAATAATATTTTATTTGTAATAAGCAAGTTTAGAAGCCACCTCCATGAATAAAGCAGGTGACAATGAATTATTTGATGTGTCTTCAGCAAGGTCTGAATTTCAAAGGAAGAATACTGCCACAGGCAGAGCAGTTTTTGGCATTGTGGTGTTTCCTGTAATTAACTGGAGGGAAGGAAAAAGGAGTATTGATGGTCCATTTTTTTTATATATATGCATATGTATATGCGTATATATGTATATATAGAGAGAGATAAATAGATACATCTACACACACTCTTGCTCCAATTGGAGAGGTTGCTGGAGTCATTAATCTGAACTTGAGGATTGACCAATCCTGTACTTGCAGCAATCACCTTGATGCATTTATGAAAAATTGAAAGCAACAAATCATAGTACAACAAAACATGGTACAAACAATACTGTGAGAATCTTGAGCTTCAGACGTGCTTCCCAGTTTGTATGGATTTTTGGTTATTTGAGGCAGTGGGTTGGTTGTTTTGGGGGCTTGTTTTAGAGGCTCTACAGCTCCTCTGGCTATTGGTGGTCTTTGAAGGCAAGTCTACTGCCCACTGTGGTGATAGCTCTCCACCTCGCCTGTCCTCTTTTTAGGGGGATGCTATCTGTTACTGTTTGGATAGTCTACGAAGTCATGTGGGTGAGGCAGAAATTAAGATATGAATTTGTCACCTGTTCGAGGAGTGCCACACTACATCTTTAAATCATTTAAACTTGGAAAACTCTGGAATGTTTAATAAGAAAGCTAAAAACATGTGATCAGATTATTTGGGTGTCATCAGAAAGGTCTCCCCTATATACAGTCATTGTTCATTTGATAGCAATATCTGTAACTGACATTTTGAATATTTTTCTCTATCCTAACTCTTGGAGGACTTCGTTTGGTTTCCCATTTAGTCAAAGACAGGATATCCATCTGGGACTCTGCTTTCACTCCCTTAATAATATGCCTTTGGATGTTGACAACTGATTGTTCACATTTCTGTGACAGTGACTCTCGTGATGGATGTGATATTAGTAGAAAAGCTTGCAAAGAGTGAAGTGCGCATGTTTTATACTTAGCATGTTTTGAGGGATAAGATGCTCCTGAGATATGTATTGTGATACATATGCCATTTGGGCATAATTTTAATGCCAGGAAGTTATCCTACATTCCTTTGTCCTCTTGCACAGCTCAGGTGTCAGCTGTTTGTATCAGTTTATTGTCAGCATAGGCCTTTCAATGTGACTTGTGGACTCTGTTCTCACAACTGAGAGATCAAGATGTGACTCCTTCCAGTAATTCTGTGGACAAGGAGAAAGTGGTGAGAGAGCAGGCTTTGCCTGTTGTGTAGTAGGAACATCTGTGACAGGATGCAAGGAGCTCTCATGATATTGCTGTTAAGGCAAAAATACCGACTTACATTGCAGTTGGGCTCCTAGTGCTGGCATTACAGATGCACAAGCATCACGTGTAAGTGCACAGTGCCTCTTAACAAAAATTACATCTTTTAACATTTAAGAGTATTTGAAATACTGAAGTAGAAAACATCAAACCTTGAAATTTAGTATCGAGAGCTATAACAAACCATTTTTAAAGCTTGAAAGAGCATACAGCAGACATACCAGAGCTGAGGAAGGGGAGGAGTGCTGTAAGTTGCAAGAAATAAAAAACTGCCTTGATATGTGTAAATCCACAGAGAGAAAATACATACTCACAGTCTGTAGGTCTCTAGTTTCAAATAAGACCAAAGTAAACAAATGGGAGGTGAAACACTCTCTGAATGTGTTGTATAGTAATATAAAGCAAGGAAGTAGTATGTGATGAAAGGGGAGAAGGGAAGTAATGCTTTCAGGTAATATTTCAGGGATAAACAGAGTTGCTAACCTATTTGTGATTCTTTGTGATAGTACAGCAGTTGAAGTTCTCTAACTGTCATCACTTCATAGTCAGAATTTGTCATGTGGAGACTACAGCTAGTATATACAAAAGCAAAGCTAACATACCAGCACAGCAAATTTCTAACACTATTATGTCAGATTGCTTTAATTAAAAGTTGTTTTGCTGCCACATACTCAACACAAGCATAGCAGACATGATTTTCAGACATTACTTGGTCTAACATAATGGAGAAAGAAATTTTTTCTAAAGAGTAAGATTTCATTGTAGAGGAATTACTGAAAAGGCACACTGTTATGGTTTATGTTGCTAATTCGGGTGCCCTATTATATACAGAAGTCAGATGGTCTTTGTCCTGGGTTCAGCAGTAGCAGTCATTTTTCTCCTTCTCAGTAGCTGGTGCAGTGCTGTGGTTTTGACTTTCAGCCTGGGAACAGTGCTGATAACACCGATGTTTTCAGTTGCTGCTCAGTAATGTTTACTCTGACCAAGGACTTTCTGAGTCTCATGCTCTGCCAGGGAGGAGGGGAAGCCAGAAGGAAGCAGGGACAGGACACCTGATCCAAACTGACCAAAGAGGTATTCCATACCACAGCACATCATACCCAGTATGTAAACTGGGGCAGTTACCTGGAAGGGCAAAATCACTGCTTGGTTGGGCTGGGTATCGGTCAGTGGGTGGTGAGCGGTTGTATTCTCTTCCCTTGTATTTTCCTTATTATTGGTGGTAGCAGCAGTAGTTTGTGTTGTACCTTAGTTACTGAACTGTTCTTATCTCAACCTGTGGGAGTTACATTCTTTCGATTCTCCTCCCCATTCCCCTGGGGGGGAGGGAGGGGGAGGGGGAGTGGCTGGGAAGGAGGAGGAAGTGAGTGAGCTGAATTGCTAGCTGGGTTTAAACCATGACAGTCTTGTTTTCTCATTAAGAAAACTTAAGTTACAGTTTCTATGAGAACCTGTAGTAGTGGATGTGGAAAGGAGACAGAAAATTCATCAGGGGCAAAGACATAAAAGCCAAGTCTTAAAGTTCACGATACTTCATCATTCTGTAGAGAAGTAAATGGAAATGCAGGGGAAGAAAAGAAGTGGAACATAAATATGAAGGTGAATTTGTAGAAATGCTGGTATTGCTCTTGCAACACAGTGCAAGAGTACCAGGAATATGCTCCCTTCTATCCAGGAACCTCAGGATAGTTTATCATCTACTTAAAATGATGTTTTCTTAGGAATCAGTTTAGCTTAGAAGCTGGGAAAAAGATTAGGATACCTGAGTGAATTAAATACTCCCAGTAAGTCAGATTTACTGCTTATTTTGGAAATGTCCTGGGTTCAGCAGTAGCAGTCATTTTTCTCCTTCTTGGTAGCTGGTGCAGTGCTGTGTTTTTAATTTTGGGCCTGGGAACAGCGCTAGTAACACCAGTGTTTTCAGTTACTGCTTGGTAATGTTTTGCTCTGGCCAAGGGCTTTCTGAGCCTCATGCTCTGCCAGGGAGGAGGGCAAGCTGGGAGGAAGCAGAGACAAGGACACCTGATCCAAACTGACCAAAGAGGTATTCCATACCACAGCATGTCATGTCCTGGATGTAAAAACAGAGGGCTGAGACCTGAGAAGGTGGGGGTGCACTGCGTGGTCAGCCTTGGTATCAGGTGGTGAGAGTTGTATTCTCTTTCCTTGTATTTCTCTTGTATTATTACTGGTGGTAGCAGTAGTGATTTGTGTTATACCTTAGTTTCTGAACTGTACTTATCTCAACCTGTGGGAGTTGCATACTTTCAGTTCTCCTCCCCTTCCCCCCAGGACTGGGGGAAGAAAGAGGGAGGAGTGAGTGAGTGAACTGTGTGGCTGAGAGGCTTAAATCACAACAGGAATCTACCAATATCCTTAAAGTGAACGGGGTAAAGGGCAATATTATCTGAGCTAAGACCAGTGCTTCCCAGCATTGTCTTTATTTACTCAAATCTAGTGTTTTAAAAACCCTTATCTTGAAGTTGAAGTTACTCTACAGATAAAATGTCTCCAAATAATTATAATTTTAATGTACAAACACATGCATGATTTTTTTTTTTTTTTTTATTAAGGTTCTGCTTGATTTCTTTCGTTTTCTGATATGGTGCTAAAGAAACCTGATGAAAACTATGTACACAATACTGAGTTTCAAGTGAGTGTGTTTTGGTATTGAAGTGTTTTATTTTTCTCTTCTAGCCTCTTGTAGTGCCTCATAGAATTCATTCAACAAGTAGAAATGTGAGAGAAGAGAAGACACGCTCTGAAATAAACTGTAAGCATATTTGACAACATTAAATACTTTAAAGATAATCCTTAATATTTACTTAGTTTGTATTCTAGGTATCTGACACAGGAACATTTTCAGTGATATATAAGAAAACAAAACCTTATGTAGTTTCACTTGTGGATATAGGTTCTAAATACTATGCAAAGGAAATCTTATTGTATAATATTTGAACATATGCTTTATCAGCACTTCATCAAGACTCACTGTGATTCATCTTAATTGAAAGGATACCAACCATCAGAACTCAGGCTGTACAGCTTCATATGCCACTCCAGCAAGGGGTTTCAGAGTGATGCCAGATTCTGCTGGATAACAGAATGGCAAAGGAGATTTTGTTGCCTGCATTTGATATTTTGTTGTGTTTTTTTCTTTTCATATAGAAACAAGCATGTAGAAATCAGGAAGGGGAGAAGGTTATCACTTGCTATTAAAGGCGGACTCCATCACCCAAATTGTATTTATTCTTTTGCTTAAATTAAATCAAAGTAATACTTATTTAATATTTGGAGCTTTAGTTCTCTTAAGCTAAAGTTCAGGGAAAGTGTTAAAGAGCTGTCCTACAAGATGTGATTAGCTCTCTCCAAACTTCACTCAAGGCTCTTTAGTGCTTGGATATTAACCCAGAAATACTGGGAATTCACTCCTGGATGTGTGCTTCTGTGTGAATCTCCCAGAAGAAGATATCCAGGCGTGAATTCGCACAGTGGATGGGTTTGGAGGTTTTTTTTTTCCTATATCTTATAGCTGTACTACTCCTCTAAAGTGGCGTGAACCTGGCTGAACCCAGGACAAGTGGTCACTTCACTGCTGTGTTTGCTGAATGGTTTTCCTGATCCTTCTAATGAGTAGGTTTTGCCTAATTACAGTCCAACTTAAATTCTTGTTTTCCTTTTCTCCACTTTAGTTGGTCAAGTAAAATTTGATCCACCCTTGAGGAAAGAGACAGAGCCACATCATGAATTTGTGAGTAACGAGAAATATGGGCTATGCTCTGCACATTATTTCCTGCAAATATATTTGGAGGAAAACTCAAATATATGTAGCATACTTCCTTAGTGCTACTAAAATTGGTAGCAATGTCATAATATGGGTCTTAAATTTTTTTGTGCCATTACACTATATGCATCAAGGCCCCTTATTTCTGACAGGTGTGATTTATGTGATAAAAAAACAGCCCATTGTCTTGTGGATTTCTCTATGGTTTATACCTCATTGTCAAGTGTATTATTCCCTTTATTTATGGAGTTACTTTAATTGTAGAACTGCTGGGTGTATTTAAAATGTTGTGCTCCCTTATGCATATATTGACAGTGATTGGTAAGGTAAATAAAATGGAGGGCCTGGGAAAGATATGCATAATGCTATTTTTAAAAAATTATTTTTGTGGAATTCTTATTTTCCCCACCCAAACAACCTTTTTGTGGCCCTGCATCACACCTGAGCCAGTTTGTTGCTGTATTCTGTTTTGGTGTATTGCCAGTGTTTACATCCTATGCACCCATCAGTACAAGGGATATGAGAACTTGAGCAGAGAGGGAAAAAGTGTCTGTGCTGTCTCACACACAGAAAACTTCCACTTTTGTATGGTGTCTTGCTTTTCACATTTGTGCACATGGGCAGCTTCTTCACATTCTGGATAAAAAGGTCACTCCTTTGCTTGCTTCCTTCAGACTCTTATGCTATCTTTGTTTTCCTAGGGCAGGTTGGCTTAGTATGTAGGTGGGAGGGGCATTGTCTTTGAGTTGGTTTTGGGAAGGGTGTGTACCTAGGAATGTACTTCCTCTTTTATAGTCTACGAAGTACGTGTGAGTGGGACTTCTGACGCAGATTTCCTTGTATATCTGTAGTTGTACAAAAATCTCATTCCTGGTGCCTAGCCCTTTGATAGTGGGTTAGCTGGCTCTGGTATATGAGGTTGTATATAATCTTTCTCTGCCTCAGCAACCAGCTGACTGGACAGATAGTCTGCAGTTTCTGGTGCCTATTTGGGATGGAGAAGAATAGCTTTCCAAATCACATGTAGGACATAGGCAGTTATTTCAGATATGTTATTTAGACCTTGACATAACTGCATAACAACATTTGTGAACCCTGGCTATACAAGCGTTTGTTAAATATGAATTTATGGTAAAAATACTGACTTCATTGCCATCAGTTAATTCAAAATGGTTTTTGAACTGATTCCAAGTTATCTTGGCTTTGCTCTCCTGTTGCAGTGTCTGGATTATGAAGAAAGTACTATCCTAGCATTGTATAGTTCAAATTATAATGCTTTTTTTCCTTAAGAATTTTATGTATTTATACTTACGCATAATCACAATTGTAAAAAGATGATAACAGAGAAACTAAAGTTTTAAAAATACTTTTTCCCATTTCTTGTTTTATCAGCCTCTGACTATACAAATCATTTAGGGGACAATTTCATGGGGCAGAGAATTGTTTTCATTGCACTTCAGGAAGCCGAGTTGCTCAACTTGGGAGAGAGATTTGCTGCACAGCTTTTGAGAGCACTTCTCTGGCAGGTGTTGTCAGAAGGGAGGAATGGAGGCTTTTCCTACCTTGTGCATTAGCAGTCAGAACCTTTGCACTTTGGAATCTCGGAAGCTCTTGAATGGTCCAGATTAATGCAGCTGAAAAGGAAGTCTTTTAGTATTGTGTATTCTTGTCATAGTTTGCATACTTGAAAGCTGTCCAGAAAACTTGCCTATAAGGAAGATCTATAACTGCTTGTTTGAGTCTTCCTGAAGAAGGAAATTAACTGCTCCATTGCTCATATTAGAATGAAGCATGCACACCTGATATGTCCTTTCCAGATAAAACTGAACTTTGATTTTGAAAATGATAATACTGGGTCTGCAGAGCAAAGAATAAAACATATTTTGTCATTAGATATAGAACCAATGGGCAATTTAAACTGTCATGTCAAATACAAACAAGATCTATTTAGAGAATAGATGGTCTAACAAAGAGCCTTAGTACAAAGCAGGGTGAGGGAGAGTTTGTAACATTACATGTTCTGGGAGAGAAGGCCTTCTGAATGGAAGCAGGAGCCAAGAGGTGCATGTGTCTTCCTTCAGCAATAATAGTACGGATCCTTTTTCCTTAAAGGAGGTATTCCTTTTCCTTTTGTGTCAGTAAAGCATGCTTAAACTTTATGCTTATTTTCTTATGGGTATGAGTTGAAAATCAAAGGACTGGACCATTGCAGCGTGATGAGGTGGTGGTGGTGGTGGTGCACTGAGATGTTGAACTGGTACATACTTGCCTCTTACTGAGGCAGATTCTCGCTCATTACCACAGCTCAGGTGATGAACAGTAATTCATTGTTTTGGTGTGATTTGTTCATGTTTGGTAGCATGCCCATACTTGCAGCTGTGTTTTACCCTCATTTGCACAACTATCTTAACCATGATTTGAGTTTGAACTTTTTAGCAAGAAAATTTCCCTTTATGCGTACATGGCTTTCAGTCACAATATAAATAACTTGAGTTTCTTGATCTCTGTCTAACAAACAGCCTGACAGTAGCGATTTTTTCGACAATTCAGAAGAAGTATACTACACTGCAAGATCTAACCTGGTATTTTTCAATTTATGACTTACTTTGTCAGTGTTAGTTTTGTCTTTGTTTTCCTTTTCCAAAGCTCATGTTTTGTTGTGGTGTTGTATTGGTGTTTTCATCTGTCTAAAAGCCATTCAATGTAAGGATTAGTGTATATATGTATTTCTGTAATGTGGGAAGGAGTTTTTAGTATGTGTAGTATTGAAAGTTCTTAACCCGTATTTATGTTTAGTTGAACCACTTATAGAAGGGGCTCAGTATTATGCAGTCATTCTAATTTCTGTGTTTAACTGTCTTACAATGCATGACTTGTTAATTTTTTGGAGGGTGATTAAAAATAGAAGAAACATTCTTGTCATTTTTGTCTGGTAACACCTTTATATAGTCTCATGAAAGACTATAAAATTATATAAATGTGTCCAGTTTCTCCAGATGGTAATTATATTACAGAATTACAGAAAGAATATACACTTAATATGAATAAAGTGGAGTCTTAAGTGTTTTCAGTGGCATTTGACATCAGTTGTAGTCTGATACACTTCCCAGATTTTCTCTTGCTACACTTCTAAAAAATTCGGTTATTATCATTGCAGTATAGAAATTATTCTAGAAAGTGAGTCTTCTATTTTATTTCTCTCCTCTTTAGGCATGGTGTAGTTGGAAAAGTAATGCTTTTAAATCTTGAACATCTTCATTTACTGTTGGGGAAAGGAAAGAAACATACTGTATGAGATCATGGGCATTATTCTGCAAACTTGCTTTGACTTTTGAGATATAAGTTTACTGAGGGGAAAATGAAAAACTGGTTTGTTTGGGGAATGTCTTTTGTTTGTGATTTGTTGTAGAGCTTTTGTTTGTTTTGGCATCATTTGGCTTGGTGTGAGTTGGATCTGCTGATACCACAGTTACTGAGAGCTTACACTGTCTTCCCCATTCTTGGAAGGAATTTTCTGTATTGCTTGATTATAAAAATGTTTCACAAATTGTTTTAAGTTCTGTAGCTTAGATTTCTCTGTATGCAATGCGATCACCTCCATCCTGTGCAATTGCTCTGGCTTTTGGAGTGTGGTTGTGGTTATTCGGTTTGGTTTACTTTTGGTTTCTTTTTCTGAATTTAACACTTCTTACAAACTGTCTTTTTCATTTTACTTTCCGCATTGTCACATAATCTTGCTAGCCTAGTATCTGTGGGTCCAAGAGATAAATGTGAACATGTCTCCCAACTGGGTTGTCCTTTTCTATTTTTCTTTTGCCCCAGTACACTCTTTTGCCTTAGTGCATTCTTCTGTTCAGTACACTCTTGAAAAATTGCTGCTTCGATAAAGTTTGTAACATACACAGTCATGAGTGTGTTTTTAAAGCCAACCTACAGCACTTCCTGCGTTTCAATGCTTTCTTCACAACTACAAGCGCTCATTGTGAATCAAAGAAGAGAGTTCTGATTTGGTGCTAATGCTTCACTGTGAGATTCTTCCAGTAAAAATGTAATCATTCTGGAAATTAGAAGAAATACTTAGTAGTTGATTCATTCTTCTGTTGTGGACCAGGACAATACTAAACAGACTTTCTCTTGTATATGTGGTTGGTCTGTCCTAGCTCCAAGACTTTTCACTTGGCTGGGTTAAGCTTTATGGGGTTGTGTTGCCTACTACTTCAGCTTGTTGAGGTTCTTTCGGCTGGCAGGCTGCTTTTTTCCTTTCGGATGTTAGAGTGTTATCATGATAACATTGGCTGGCTACATCAGCACCTTGGATGCATTACACCTGGTTCTATTCTGCATCGTGCTCACTGATTTTTAACACTATAGCTAGTGACTTTTTAACTTGTGATAGGGGAAAAATTAAATCTTTGTGCATTGGATTTTATTTCATTTAGCTTAGAGTGTTCAGCACACAGTCAAAGGTGTTGAATTCTACAGTTTTGGAAAGTGACAGAGGAGTTGAACAGGACTTGGATTTCATGTCTCAGGTTCTGACTTAAAGTTGCCTTCAGTTATGGATTTTGCATTCATTTTAGTAAGGATTCAGTACAAGGTTTGCAGTCACTGTGTAATCTGCACTGTTGTGTTTGTCAGATGTATTTATATGTTGGACATAGCCTTGGGTGGCATGGTTTAGTGGGAGGTGTCCCTGCCCATAGCAGGGGGGTTGGAACTAGATGAT